>JAOEHY010024052.1:25543-50441 GCA_025447955.1 Psilopsiagon aurifrons
GATCATCCTCGTGGCCCTCCTCTGGACTTGTTCCAACAGTTCCATGTCCTTTTGATGTTGAGGACACCAGAACTGCAGAACCAGTTGATGTTGAGGACACCAGAACAGTACTCCAAGCGAGGTCTCATGAGAGCAGAGAAGATGGGCAGGATCACCTCCCTCGACCTGCTGGTCACGCTCCTTTTGATGCAGCCCAGGATACGGTTGGCTTTTTGGGCTGTGAACGCACACTGAAGCTGGCTCGTGTTCATTTTCTCATCAGCCAACACCCCCAAGTCAATCTCTGCAGGGCTGCTCTGAATGTCTTTTCTGCCTAACCTGTAGCTGTGCCTGGGATTGCTCCAACCCAGGAGTAAAACATCAAAATATTCTTTAGAAATTAACATTAATGGAAGGCAAAATGTGTCTAATAACAATCAAGATCATCTAAAATTTTATCAGATTTTAATCTTGACACATTAAAATGCTTCTCAGGCTACGAAAGTAAGAGCGATAGCTACTGGCAAGTTTCACATTTTCCCAAAACATCCTTACTATTGGAATGGCTCTGTGAAAAAAAGTTAGTTTTGTTAACTGGGAACCAATTAATAAAGCAGTATCTGCCATGATGTTTAGATTATCAAATTACTGATTAGGAGGCCTACAGGAACTCTGTCACTTTTTATAAAGCAGTGAACATTTCCACTGCCTACCAGAGAAGCAAAAATTTACATAAAAACCCTGCCTAGTATTTAAAGAAAGGGAAAAGATATGATTTGCTATCTATAGTTTGTTAGTAGTTGCTTTTTATCTTTTTCTTTATTATTTTTTAATGATTACATTCTGTCCATCTACTTATGAAAGTGGCAGATACTTCATGGTTTCATAATAGTCCATCAGTACACACTATCCTATAATATATTCTATCATAATAGCTTTTAGTTGAAGTCGAGTCTAATCACTAGAGTGACTCCCATGGATTATGTGGCATGTCTGCCTACTGTGCTAGAAAAGTGCTGAAATCTATGTACAGCAACGAGGCAGACAGATAGGGAAAAGTCCACAGCCCTGAATTATTGATGGAATACTTTGTAGTAGTGGGTTTCCCCCATTTAATGAAAGCCAAAATAGGGAACATGCAGTTCAGTGCTGGAAGATGAAGGACTGCAGTAAAGCTCATGTTTTCTCAGGACTGCTGTTTCTCCACTTGTGCCTCCTCTTTTACTTTGAACTCTTACATGAAGCCAATCTCTTCCATCCCTCAGATGTTTTCCACATAAAGCAGTTACCTGATGGCACTCCCATCATCTCAATATGAGCCTTAGCTGTGTCTTGAATGGTACACAGCTCTGCACAGGGAAAGCTGCACTTGGTTGAGTCCCAGAAGAGAGATGCAAATAGCTTGAGCTTGCCCATAATGAAGATTACAAGTAGCACTTAAATGTCACTGTTTCCATGACCTGTTTCATTTCATGAGTGAGCTGGGGTTAAAAATACTGTTCAGTCAGCTGCACAGTGTGTTTGTGGTTGGGGCAGACTATAGCTGTCAGGGAGAGAGAACTATAGACAAATAGATCTGATTACATATGCCAAAGCTGCCTTCCACTAAGACCTGCTTTGAGTGTCTTCTCCATTGAGCTCACCTGGTAGAGCAGTTGTTTTCAGACCACCAGAGTTTCAGGATGAGCCTCAGCTGTGGTAATGTTCAGGATGCATGCACAGCTATTCCAGGTCCTGCTTGGGAAATTTTGCTAATTGGGTAAACCCACTGTAGTGTACAGGCACCAACTGGCAGGCACAACTTCCACAATGAGAGAGATCCATAATTTTCAAATGTAACTAACAATTTGTGACAATGAAGCAACAACAGGAGCCAAGATGCTGGCGCTTCTTCTTGTCACCTCTTTCAAGCACAGTAACTAGAATTTGCATTTGTATCTTTTCCAAAGGCAGTTATTTATTTTATAAAGTAGGCATTTAATACATGCAGTTTCTTTGGCACAATTTTATTTTTAAGCCAAAGTCTTTGAAGAGCTTACTGTTGTCTCCCTGTAGAAATGAACCCAAATAGTATTTATTAATACTGTATCAAACCACAGAAATGGCATCATGCACACACAGAGATCCGAGCTGTCTCAAAAAGGGTAAATAACATAACTGTGATAAAGTGAACATGATGAAAGTGCACAGAATTATGGGTGACAGACATGGCAAATCAAGAAATCTTGCTTAAACTTTCTAAGTGTGACAAATGCAGTGTACTTCAGGCCCACACAAGCTAACAGCTCATCAGCATTCAGCGTAGCTGTCCATTTTCATTTATGATGAGGATCTTGGTTAAACAGCTGCAACTGTGTCTCCCTTGTCCAGTGCATATCTCTGCCCCATAGGGCTCCTGTGAGAGGAATTTAGAACTTCAACATTTTTAGTCCAGGCCCTGGGCTATGATACAGGGTATTGATCAGCCTTACTCTGGAGACTGAACTCCGCAAAAAAGTCTACGCATGAAGGAGGGTCAGTGCCAGAATAACATTTTTAGAAGAAAAGTATTCATTATTTGGTATTTGGCTGTGGGCATAATCTTAAAAGACAAAGGGGAAAAGTAAAAAAAAAAAAGGCAGAAAATTGGAGAGAAGAGTTTTAAACAGTGGCTTCAGCACTAGTAGGGAGTAGGTAGACAAGTAGGGGGAGTTGTTTAGGATACTTTGAGTTCATTATCCTGGTTCAGATTCCACAAGGAGAGCTAACAGACACATGAAACACTAACCTGAGCTGGTACTTTCCTACCGCACTGTGCTGCACTGTGGAGTTCAAACTCTGAACTGCTTATTGCTGTGGTAGCACGGAGTAGTGCTGAGCTCAGACCATCTGCCTCTCAGCAGCAGGCATGAGGCAGCCCAGCACCATGTTGATGTAAACATACTGCTTTAAGTTCTGGAAGCAGCTCCTGTGTAGTTGCTTAGCGCTCCACTGTGCAGCAAGGACTGGCCCTCTCTTTTGTGCAAAAAATCCTACTTTAAATCTTGCCACCTTTTTTACTGGTTTAGTTTGGTCTTTTTTTGTGGGGGAGTGCTGCTCTATTTCATTCAGCTTCTGGAAAAAAATAATTATGCTCTCTACAATCTGAAGTGCATTTGTATTCCTTCCAAATAGTCCTGTTACGACAAATGAAGTACTTACTATACATCTTTTTGCTGATGTTTTTCAACTTAAATTTCATTTTCACATAGATTTATTTAAAACAATTCTCAGTGTGACTCAGCCAAATGATGAATTTATGGAAGGTTTGGTAAATGTGCATTCTAGTTGTAGTTAAAAATGGCTGCTTTGTAATTCTGTGCCTAAATGAAATTATCCATTGTAGCCAGCTATTGTGCATGCATTTAAAGCCTATTTCTTGAGACACATATTCAATCTTTAACTAAAAGAAAGCATGCTGCAAGTATGTTGCTAATAGAAAAAATTATATATACATATATATAGGTTTAGTAGTAAGCAAATGTTTGAGTTTGTTTGTTCTGTTTTCTGACCCTGCTTGAGGAGTTGAAGCATGTATATGTGTGTGTATACATTTTGTATATGGAGTACACTGTCCATATTGATGATGTCATATTTTATTTTTATATTACACTACTGTCTCTGTCCAAACATAACTAGTTTAAATGTAACAAGAAAAGTTAAATCAAATTGATCTTGCAGAGCATGAAAATATTTGTAATGAGATCTCAGTACAGAAAAGGTTTCTGTCTTGTATTGATAATAGAACAGACTGTGCAAGAACTCTGCCTTGGGCAAAGTAGGAGTCTGGTTTTCGTTCCATTGTTGGCACAAGATAAACAGTTAACTAGTTAAATCTAAAGTCAAACTATCTCTGATAAAGAATGATGGAGTTCAGCATTCTTACCATTTTTAAGAGTAGTTTTAAAATTATCTGAGAGTGTGTCACTGAGGTTCAAATGGCTACATGGTTGAAAATAGAAGAACTTTCATCTTCCCCACAGTTCTGGATGAGGCCTGTATTTCCTACTGCAGTTGTACTTTATGCTATTTGTTCAACAATGTCCTGATTCATACAGAGATTTCCATTGCAGTCTTTGCAAGACTTAGTAGATACACAGAAAGCTATAATTCCACATCCTCAGAGATACCTGGGCTCCCAAAGTCAGACTATGTTCACTAGTTTGCATTGTAGCCCATCCAGCATGCAAATTAGGCTTCAGCTGTTTAAATTACTGAGAGTGAGACTACTTTATTCTTTCTTTAAATAAGAAAAAAAAAAAATCATAAACTGTTTCATCTTCTTTTCCCTCTATTTTCATTTTTTGATGTTAAAAGGTTGACAGCTGCACGCTAAGGAGATAGGCTTACAGAAGAATTATGACAAGGTAAGTGAGTGAACATGCCAGCTCTTTTGAGGTAACTGTCTCTGAATGTGCCTTTAACCCACAGCACCTTGAGGGAAAGGCAGCAGAGCTTATCCAGCTTCCGCTGAGGGGTTCCCAAACGTGCCGGTGTTTCAGGAAAGATGCTGAACACTGTCTGTCATTACAGGCAGTTTAACTCAGTATAAGATCATACCCTACTTTATCCCACAATAACTTTTTAATGACTGCGACGTTACTTTTTTGATACAGGATTAATGGAGTGCAGCAAATACTCAGATATTGATTATAAGGACTCATTTTTCATTGTTAGTATCTCCTGCCTACTGTTAAGCTATATAGTACAGTAAAGACTAGAATTTAAAACAGCACCACATTAAAAAAAAAAAAAAAAACAGAATTCATAATTCTCTTGAATTTTGTTGTTTTGCTTAGTTTAAATCACAAAGAATGTACTGAGAAAAAGCTAAAAGATTTTAAGTTGTGATTAAGCCATGTCTCTTAACCAGATCCCATTTTATAGTCCTTTAACTTATATATCACAAGTTTCCAATAAACAGAATTTATTGCAACTGCAGTCCATCCAAAGAATGGCTTTACCCCACTTAACCAGCATTTCCAGAAAATCAGGACAAAGGTATATGGAGCTCCTAAATGTTTAGCTGCTGGCTTTCTCAAATTTGATTAGGTTCCCCAGATGGCAGCACAAGGGGCTGCTTGCTTTGGAGAATTTTGTACTCATGATGTACCAAAATAATACTGAAGCCTGGACTTATATGAAAGCCTCCAGAGTTCCTGGATTCTTCAAAAGGTTCATAAAGTCTTTGAAGTTGATAGCACCTTCTGTTTTGTCTTGAAATGGAAGGTAGAGAAGGCATTTGGGTTTTGTTATTTTGAAATGAGCCTGTGAAAAGTGCCTGCCATAAACAAAGCTTATGAATAAATGAATGCGTCTGACAAAGAAGTTAATGATCACATGGACTGAGCCCAAATTCTTGATCAATGAATCATGTAGGCTGCTTTGTTTAGGCTTTGGCAAATCAATACTCCATTTTGTTAAACAAGTAAGATAGATATTTTTGTGGGGGTGCTCTGGATTAATTTTTAAATATAAAGTGTCAGACAAAGAAAATTTCAAGAGTGTTTGAGAGTATTGCTTGGAGATTTTCAAATTTCTTTGCTTTGTATTTGTTGTCTCATTATGCTTCTTACCAGGTGACAAAACACAGAAGATGACCAGTTACAGCAAAGGAAGAGTAAAATTTAGAAGACTGTATTGTAGCTACTGAGCTATTAAAATGCTTATTACTTTGCAGACTTATTAGTATGGTATAATTACAGAATCATAGAATCATTTAGTTTGGAAAAGACCTTTAAGATCATGGAGTCCAACCATTATCTTTAGCACTGCATTAGATTGCTTCTTAATGAAGTGGCATTGATAAACAGTTAGATCCTTTCCATGTCATTTCTCCCTGGGCTTGTAACACCCAGCACATGAACAGCTTCTCTTTTTCCCTTTATCATGTTGAAGTTTATTGACACAGGTGATTACATTGTTCTTTAGTTTCTCACCACACCTGTAATAGCTAAAGCAACTCAAGTATGTAGTTTGTTGGTTTTCTATGATAGAAAGAACAGAAATTGAAATTCCTAAAGGGATGCATGTACATAATGATGCAGAGAGACCCTGTTCAACTCCTAAAAGAGATAATAATATTAGGCTGGATGGTTTCTATCCAGCAGCACATTTATGCAAATTCCACAGGAAATTTATGTAACTACTGTGGGTTCCTGCCAGTGGGTAAAACTGGTATCTAGATTTCAAGAGAACTTGAGTAAGTTTTGAAAATTACTCCTGCAGTATAAGAGGTATCAAAAATGTAACTATCAGATTCTCTTCTGATTCTTGCCCACACAACATTATCAACATGGAAGTAGTAGACTAGGCAATTCAGTCCTACTGCAAGGCAGTTGAATATTTAATTTATGTTCTGCTCAAGTAATTCTGTAGATCACACCAGACATCCAGTGCACTTTGAATGCCATCATAGTTCCAAATAGGACCCAAAATGTCAGGTAGGATGTGGTGCCATGAAGCATGTGAGTATTGCTGAGTTTGCACCTATCCTCTTCATACAGCACTGCTGAAATTCCTGCCTCTAGGGCCTAATGAGTGAAAAATACTCTGACTTGGAAAGAGAACAGAAAGTTTGTAACCTCGTCAAGAGAATGACAGTGTCCTGCACTTGATATTGCCTGAACAATATTCCTGAAACATTGCTCCTAGGTAGATCTAAGTAGAGACCAAATATCAGATCTGATTACATAGATCAAAGTGACCTGCTTCTACAAAGCTCTGAGTACTCACAGCTCATGTTGTCAAAATTAGATTTGTGGCTAAGTGGAATTCTTCATCATCATAGCAATTTGTTAGCAAATTCATAGCAATGAAGTTAGGGGCTACTGCTGCCCAGATTCCCTGAGTTATTTATTACATTCAGCAGCATATCCTGATAAAGAAGGTGTTGAGAACCACCTTTCAGCTGGGAAAACAAACATTATGGAGATATGGATAAGAAATGACTCCTTCCCCTAGCCCTGTTGGTTTCTGGTCTTTCACCAAGCTTATATATGCAAATGCTGTCCTTTAATAAGAAAGCTGAACTATGAAGTAAGTATGGTCACTGCATTAAGTCAGTGAAAGGAAAAAAACTAAAACAACTACTGTGCAAAAGATAAGTTATTATCCCCTCAAATAGTTTATGCTCCCTTAGTTATTGTAGTGAGTAAATGGAAGTCAGGTAGAGGACACAAGCTATTGAACTGATCACTGGGGACTCTTTCAGGTTTGGTCTGTTAAAAGTTCTCACAAATATATCAGAAAATTCTGTGCAGAGTAGGACAAAATAGAGCTAAATAGAACAAATCCAAATCAAGGATTATGGCTTAAAAGAATGTGGAAGCTTAAAGATTTTAGAAGAGCTAAAATCTGTTCTGCAGTTTGTTATTTTAAAGCCTGAGCTGGGTTATTGGCATGCTAACAATTACTCATTCATAGAAGAGAAAACAAAACAAGAAACTGCCAGCAAGTAAAAAATATGCTTATTCACAAAGTGCAGCATGTATTTTGCAAAGATATTGGCTTGATAGTCTCAGGCTGCGACCACCCAGATACAAACACTCTTTCCACTTAAACAGGAACTTAAGTCTCATAGCACTTCTTAGAATCAGACATTTATTCCCTATTCTAGCATGCTCCCTGAGTGCAAATTCATACATTGCTGAAGTTGGTTTTTAAATTCAAGTAGAGCTTGATATTAATAGTGGCACAGTTAGTTACTGTCCTTTATCAATGCGGGATCAAATGTTCTAATGAAAATCAATGGAGCATTTCCCCATTATGTCTCTGAAAATAAGAACACATGCATTCATATATCAGATGCCATGATCATGTTTTCACAAGCGATTAGCATGATTCAAGTGATAAGCTACTAAAACAACTTTATGCAGAATCAGTGTTCTTTGAATCAGCATTTTACTTTGCCTACAAATATTTCCATTTTGGCATATCTTTTATCCATTTATATTAAATGACAACCCTGATGCGGACTGGTGCAGTCCCTTACCATCCCCTCCGCAATTAGAAGGTGCAGTCTTCCTCACTCACTACAGTATTTTTTAGTAGACTCAAGCACAGTGTGTTGTGGTAGCTGGAAGTTCAGAATAGAGATTTCTCCATCCCAATTTCAATGATTAGTATGTAGAAAAAGGTTTTGTGTTTAAGAACAGAATGACATAACAGAGATTTCCATACGTAAAACAATAAAAGTCATACAGAAAACACAACAGAACTGCAATTAAATCCATAGAAAAAAATGTGGATCTTAAGCCTGAATCTGTTAACAATTTGGATGGCAGAGTTGGAACGTCTCACGTGTTTTGATTTCTTTGGTGCAACCTTGATGCATCAGTGTGATTTAATTCACTTATATATGCTTGCAAAAATAGTATCAATGACCTTACTTCTACCTGTCAAGTAGTCAGTGAAATTGCTCTCCATTGTACAGCTCTCAGCACAAGGTTCTATATATCTATGGCCAGGACTTCTATAGTCTACCACAATTGAAATAATTTGTATGATATTTGTGTGAATAATTTGTAATGATAATTTCTCTATCATGTTAGAAAAAGGTAAAGAATAGCACTAGGTTTCATTTTGCATTTTACCAGTACTTCTTAAAGGTGATCATAAAACAAGTGCAGTGTAAATTTACATTGCATTTCCAAAAATATAGCAGCTATTCCTGTGCAGTGCAAAGACCTGAACTCCTTCATTTTACATTTATGCACTTAGTGCGCTGGTTCTCATATAGCTACAAAGACTGACATGCACCACAGAATACTCAGTACTCTGGCAGATAAAGCATTCTGCTGGGAACTGTGGGTTTAGGTCATCACACACAAAGAAATAAACTGGGATTAGTCTCTTATTTCTTAGGTAATTGATAAAATGTCACTGTGTGGGCTGAGCCCTAAAGGCAGTAAAAAAGGGCATTGCATTTGGGATAGGTGTAAAGGCAACAAAGAACTGCAAGGGAAATAAAGGGACATATAGTGGGCTCTTTTAAGGAAAAAAAAAAAAAAGGCTTTCAGATCAAATATAATGCTGCTTTAACTCATTGAAGTAGTCTTTGTGGCAGTGTGGAATAAGAGCGCCGGATGGCCAAGCAAGAGAAAACATGGAAATCTCCACTTCAGAGAAAGCTCGAAGTATAATAGAAAGCAAGTTGGCTGCATCTATCCCCAAGACAGAGATTTCACTCATCATTGTTACAGAATGAAAAATTTAAGAAAGCCCCAAGAGAAGAATTTTCTTATTTTATTCAAACGAAGCTTCCATCTGAAGGCACATATGCCACCATATGGGAAACATTTCAGGCATTCATTAGGAGAAGAATAATTAGTCTAGCATCATACCAGCAAGAAAGGAAGAGACCCAGAGGATAATTACTTTAGAAACAGAAATAAAAGACCTTGAAACTAAATTTGATAGGGACAAGTCTATGAAAAAATGGAAAGGAAAAAAAAAAAGGACCTTATTTATGGGAATTTTGAATTTGGTTATTAAGGAGAAGAGGAAGAGGGGCATGCCTATGACAGGATTATTTTTAGCTTAGAGAGAAGCTGGTACACTATTGTTTTAATGATTACAGAAAACATGTGGTCTCATATTTCAGCCATTCACCACAAGCAAGAAGCCTCTTCTCTGGTACAAAAGAGATGGAACACTTCCACATTATACTAGGAAGAACTGCACTGTATGTCTTCTCTACAAATACAGCATTTTTAGTGCTACTGGTCACAAGCTTCAAATATTGCTGTGACCCTTTAAAGGTTGTCAAAAGGGATTATTCCTTTGTAGAGCTTACTATGAGTTTACCTGCAAGAAAGATAAATACCTGTATTATGTAAATAAAACACAGACTGAATAATATGAGAAGAGAGAAGACTCAAATGCATGCCAGATTTAGGGATTTTTCTAAAATACTGAGATAGTGCTGTTTATGCATCAGCCTAATCCAAACCATGCATTTAGCCAACATTTCACCTTCTGGAAAGTAACAGATAGACACATCATACTGAAAAAAGACATATGTGCATAATGCACCACAGTCTGTCTCTGAAGCCTCAGGCCCTAAGTAACTAACCCCTAATTATCTGCTGAGTTTGGAGATTCTGTGCTAGTCAAAAGGCCCATGGGAAGTGAACAGTGACAAGATTTGGCCCTTAAAAAAAGCACCGGTGACTGGAGTCCTCCTCTTCATACTAGGAAAATCCTGATATTCTGAACAATGAAATCATAATGGGAAGTAAAGATTTGTCTGGGTAAAATCTTTTGATTGAGACAGCAGTCAAAGGGACAGCCTCTTTGATGTCTGGAGCTCTTTGTAATAAAGAATAAAACGAGATTTCACATCACTGCCTCTGAAAGAGATGGTATGGGTTATGGCAGTGGTTCATTCATATTTGGAACACTTTTTACAATGCATTATCTTTTAAAGACACAGAGAAAGCTATCTAGCATTTTGTGACTCACCTACTGTATAAACAAGATAATTACCTGGTTCACCTGCTAGAGCAGGGAGATCGATTATAGAAGCTAATTAGAGACCTGTTTTAAGCAGATACGAACTCATGAGTTTTTGTTATGGGTTCTTCTCTTAACACACCGCAGAGAAAACCATAGAACAACAGTGATTAGCCTTATTTCATTTTTATTGCTTCTCCCTTTCAGAGTAAAACCACAGAAAGTCAAAAGAGTAGCTAATTTACTTTAGCAAGCTAGCAAATATAAGTTAATTTCTTTGCTTTCCTACTTAGAAAGCTCTAACAGAGCATTAATGTCAAAGGAAAATGAAGAAAAAGTACATATCCATATGGAATATGAATGCAACTTTTGGTAGCTTGACAAACACTGGCAAGGAGTTAATAGGGATTGGTGGCAAGTGTTTGAGCTCTTCATTATTTGTACATGTCAATATTGCAGCATAGAGATTTACCAGGTTGTGATGTTTGTAGATTTTTACTTTTCTGACCCTGGAGAGCATTTCTGTTTCCTTTAAGGGACAGTCTTCCTACTGTTGTCATAGCCAAAAGCAGAACATTCAGTGTCCATGAATTTCTGATTGCTCATGCTTAAATACATTGTATGCCTATGATCTGCAGACATGTCTCCATGTCATCTGACATACTGCAGGAGGGCTTGCTTCAGCCTCTGTTCAGTCTGAAAATTTCACACTGCTTCTCCACCTACATGTGGGGTAGAAATGCAAACTGCTTTAAGAAGGCAGAAGGACTTTAATAATTATCACTTAATTCTCAAGGGATCAGCTGTCTAGTGCAAACTACTGATCTGAGGATGCCACTCAGGCTGCACACAGGCACAAGATGACAGAGCTGCACCACTACCTGCCCCTCATTATATTCCAGGCTAGCACAGAAGCAGCAAACAATCTCCTGGACAGGCATTCCCTGTGCATTATGAGTCCATACATGTTCTTTGGCAAGATGGGTACTTACCTTGGGAGGTGAAAATTGTGCTATCAGGCAAGAACCCAGGTTTAGGGATGAGTACTGCTTAGAAGAGCTTCACATGAACCTACATTCATTATTGAAAATTCCATTAAAACCTTGAGTAAATGCTTTCATTTATGCTACCAGATTGGTGAAGTATAAAAGCTACCCTGCAGCCATAGAAGGATACTCTAGATACCTAATTTGAAAAAGGATGCAGTGCATCTATGACACATACTCCTTGATCTCCTATAGCAATGTTAGCGCCTCTGATAAAAAGACTCGAAATCACGAGAAACATGGCAAAAACAGAGGGGGATGTACACAGTGTCTTAGATTCTGTGAGGACAGTGTATTTGATAAACTGGGGAGTAACAATTCTTTTCCTATTGAACACAGCAATGGTAAAAAATCTATCAGTAAAAGTTCACTTTACAGCAAGCCTGGCACCAAGACCCAGCTGAGCTTTTATTTTATGGTCATTCATCCCTGCTCAGAAAGAACTAATAGTTTTCTGTTATGAATTAGAGACACAGTGAAAGTGTTCACAAGAGCCATAAAAATGCCATCAGCTTAGCAATGGAAGACGCCAATCAAAACTTATTGAGAAGGGGGGAAAAGCCCACATCCAAAATCCCACCCAAAAGCAATACAGATTTAAGGAGGTTGGGGGAAATGCTACTTTTGGGAGACCAGAGTTACAGTAGTGTGAAGGTTTTAAGTAGTGGTTCTTTATAAATCAGACAAAGATGGGCTCCTTAAACACACTGTCCAGTAATTAATTTAACTGATAGGGGACAGCTATATCATCCCTGAATAAAGTGATTTTTATAGATCTAAAAGCAAATGCCTTGGCAGAAAGATGGGTGATCATTATTTCAAAGCTATTTTTTATTTTTCCCTACTCTTGAGACTTGTGAAATTATTTATTTGACAGTCTGAAAATAAAACTTGAACTGTATTAGCATGTAGGCTGCTCAGTAAAAGGGAAAAAAGGGAGAGAGAGGATTAATAAATTACATGCTAGAAATGGGAAACAAGATTAGAGGTGACATTTTGGCAATGTCTTCTTCACAGTGAAGGAAAAAAATGAAACGATTAGTCTGAAAGAAGGAGTCAATCAGTAGGAAAAATGAAATCTAGAAAGTGTGTGTGAGACTGAAAAATGGAGAACTTGATTAGGATAAAGGGTGTGATGAAAGCTACTCTGTAGCAAATAGGGACATCACTGCTATTAAAAACCATGCAATATATCATAGGGCAGGATGGCTGATAGCAGTGAGAGTGCACAATGAAGAGTAACAAGGTGAAAACAAGGTGCATTACTGCTACAAACACAGCAGGAGAGTTTCCTGAATTGTCTGTATCTTAAGGGGAATAAGAGGTAAGCTATACACAGCCATACAAGAAAAAACAGTCCATGTGGATTCACAGATGTAGGCAAGACTGGATTTTCAGCCAGTATGTTTGTTTTTATGGATAAACATTGATAGGTTGTACCCTACAGCAAATCTCAAATATGCATATCAGGTTGCTTCCTCCAGCATATTACTATAGCAACAACACTTGAATCACTGATATTTGACATCACTGGGGCTGCTGCTTCTTTCTGTTTTCAATGGTAAAAGAATGTTCCGGTGTTGTGCTAACTTCTCTGCAAGGCCAACAGACTGCTTCTTCAGGTTCCCTGCCCCCATTATGAATGCTTGGCTCCCTAGAACTATCTCTCTGCTCCTCAGCCTCTTTTGTCACTGCTCAGGCCTTCTCCTTTTTTCTCTCTCTCCTCTTTTTATACTCTTATACTTGCAGTGAATGTTTGAGACGTGTTTCAGAGGAAGAGAATGGGGGCAGGACAAGCAGGGACTTCTCATTCTGTAAATAAGAGAGAAGCAATCACTCTGGATTGGTGCTAGCTTGAGCAGTTATTTCTCTCTTGATTAGCCGGATTCTCCTTCCCTGGTATATTTGATAATGAGCAAAATGGGTAGGGAGGATGTAGAGTCCACTTCCGTGAGATAATGAAGTGGTTAGCTGTTTGCCACATCTCCATTTGCTGCACTCTGCCAGCAGCACTCACATAAAAAAGCAAAAGCACCTGTTGCCTCTTGATTCAGAATAAAACTAGATAGAAGGCAGCATGCATAGATGTCTTGCTTTCCCTCTGATAAACATGTCACCTGCATAGAAAACACTCTAATGCACATCTTGCTTGAAAAACTGGAGGAGCGCAAGAAGTTTTTGGGTTTGGTTGAAAAATTGGAGGGAGACACAACCATGGCTTTGACTGTGTGCGAGCCTTAAGAAGCTCTGAGGGTTTTTCCAAGCAAAGCCTGTTCTGAGGAAGAGCACAGTGGCAGTTTAAGAAGCTGCTTTTTGGCTGCTAGATGCAGGTTATCTGAAACTGATACCTGTTGGCAACTGTGTGTGCTCACGACAGGATTAAGTTCCCTTATGCTACCATGGAAGTGAAGTTTGCAACTGAGCAAGCTTGGAATTAATGGCAAAAAAAAGAAAAGGCATAGTTAATAAAATCACACTGTGGGACAGATGTCATGAGAGTGAACATTTGGTCACCCTTCAGTGTCAGTTCTAATCACTGACTGTCTTGGGCCTCCATCCTACCATCTAAGGGATCCTGAGGGAAAAACCAAAACAAAAACCAAAACAAAATAATATAAACCATCAAAAAGCAAAATGTCAAAAGTCCTTTGAGTTGGCCTTATTAAAATTTACAGAAATCATTCTATTCCTACCTTAGTTAAGACCCTTCACAAAGATACAGAGATGGACGTAGTCCAGGACACAGAATGGTGGTATCCTGTTGTAATTCAGCTTTACTTGAGTGGTCACCTGAAAAAGATTCCCCCAGATTTCAGCTCATCTTACCACCTTTGTAAGTAAAAGTTTAATGCCAGTTAATGCTTTCTTGCAGTCTTCTACAAGGTGCTGGGTACAGGAAGATGTAATTAAGGTCCCCTAAAATGCTCATGTTCCAACAGCAATTACTCCAAAGCATCTATGTCTAAGAAAGAAGTCTTTTTTTCTGTATTTAAATGTAGAATTTAACTAGTAACTGACTTGTCATGCCTTGCCGGTGTTGACTTTTTGCATCATAATTCCTGTAACAATAACTACATTGAAAAGTTACATCAATTTGTCAATGAAATCGAGAGTAGTTAGTGCATGAAAGGTAAATTTTTATGTTGTAAGTCAGTTGGAATATTATACTGCTGAAATATTCATTAACCTTGAGAATTTGAAATGAATGCATGCTTTCCTCATGGTCTTAATGTGACATCATTTCACCTAAACACAAAATGCAGATAGATGTATAGTATTTTCTTTTTAATTTATCAGAAGCCTATTATCATAATTTTAATTTTCAATTATATTTTATTTTAATGAAAACTCTTTTCTAGGTTGTTTCACAACCTGCTTTTAATTAGGACGACAGACAAATTTAAATTTGCCTTCATATTCCATTCTCACAAAGTGTTCTTTATTCCCTATTAGTTTCCCACAGAGAATTTTTTAAATGAAGATGTTTTGTTTTGGAATTTGTAATCTCCTGAACAGACCTAATGAGAATGAAATATAAGATACTCTCATGTACTCACCTGCTGTTTTTCCTAGCAGTGCTTGGAAAGATTCGTGCAAGTTGAGAGGCTAAGTAAATCTCCTATTCACTTAGGGTTCAATCTGAACTTGCATATGCACACCTATAACTTGCATATAAAACTCTTAAAGTGTCGCTTATCCTCTTGGTCTACTTCTGTTTTAAGACTGTGGCAAAAGCATGCTGAAGAACAGCAGCACAGAAGATGAAATGGCCGCTAGTCACCAAATGCAAAATATGATTCTTGTTAATTTTTCCCGATACTGGGCAAAATTTGTTCAGCATTTTTATTTTTACTGACCTTAAAAAATTCTTACTACTTACTATGATTCAGCCAAAAAAATAGAAAGTAAAAATAGAAGTGCTTGTTAGATCTTAACTTTCATATTGCTGAACTACCATCAAACATTTTTAACACACATGCAGATTTACTATTTGTTAAAAATTGCTTTCAAGATAATCTTTCCCACATATTTTTAATCCATCTTGACCAAAGACCTTAAGGGAAGATTCAGCAGTCAGAGCTGACCAAACACTCTTAAATGACACAAGAAATCCAGCTTCATCCAGACTTGGTAATTTAAAACTTGTAAGCTACCAAAGCTGAAACAAACATAAGAGTTAACATTCATGATTTTAACCCTACATGACTGCTAATTTAACCGTGCACTGAATCATGGTCATTAGTTGAATGACATACTTGTATCCGTAAGTTTTGAAGATACTGAGCCAAATTTCTTCAGCATTTTTAGTTTTACTGACCTAAAAATATTCTTATTACTTACTGTGATTCAGCCAGAAAAAATGTATTTGCTGCAGTGTTGTCTTCATACCTGGAATAAAGACAATTGCACTATGTTATGTAGGTAGCATTGTAGAAATCTTAAGCTGTTAAATCAGAATACTGTAAGATGAAAGGGAAATGGATTACAGCAAGTAATGTCTACAGTGATGTGCATAGGGGAGATATAACTATAGTACAGAATTAAAAGTAATAAAGTAAAATCTGACAGGAAGAACCAATTGTTTGAAAGAGACATTTGACCAAATGTAAATCAAAACTAAACAGGAGAGATGTAAAAGTACAGTCAGTGATACAGACAGTCCATTTGATATAAATTCTGAAGAGGAAGGAATCAGTAAAGTGTGGTAGAGTATTATAAGTAGAATTTACAAACAATGCAATAGAAAAGATAAAAGAGAAATAATGGAAATTGTCATAAAGACAGACACTATGAAGTTGCTAGTTCAAAAATAACACCATTATTTTAATTTTTTGTCTCAAAAGTGGAAGACTTCTAAGTGAGGACATTGACTGGACCTTTAGAAAAGTCATAGAAGTGTTGGGTAAATGGAATAAAGAAAAAAAAGATACAGAAAAGAAATTGTTTCTAGACATCACCGTAATGTCATAGAGAATAGTCCATAGCATGACGTCCAGCTGCAAATCCCATGAGAAAATGCTTAACTGCGGAAATTAATGTAAGGTCAAGGAATAAAGCACAGCTCACAAGCACAGTGATACATAGGAGAAAAAAAAGCTGAAAGATTATAACAATGATAAGAAAAAAGGATAGGCTGAAACTGTGTATGAGATTGTTTTCATAATATGCATAAGAAAAGAGAAATGGTTGCTAAGGGCTGAAAGGAAGAGTATGGTGAGGAGAGAGATACGGAACATAAAATATTTGTTGCCAGGGAATGACACCAAAAGAAAATAAAACTATATAAAAAAATACCAGATAGGTATCAAAGGGAATCAGCTTCATATAAAAGAGGATCAAGAAATAACAATACCTGAAGATTGACACAGCTTTAGAGTGAGCTGAGAGCTGTCCCAGAATTCCAGATAAAATGACAGTCGGTCAGCTAAGCCTCTCTGAGAAATGCACAGATGAAATTGCTTTAGGAAATAATTAAAGGAACCCAACATCTATATTCTAAGAGAGAGCCTGTTGAATTTCACTCCTTTGTGGAGAATCTTTGTAAGTCCCTTGCAGTGTTTAAGATTTCCGGTTTAATAATTAGTTCTGAAACTGTCATAATAGAATTCTGAACAGCTGGTGAGATGAACAACTGGAGAGTTGAGGAGATAACAACTGCAGAGACAACACAACTTTTTAGGATGTACAAGGCAAGAAGACAGTTTCAGGGAGAGTGATGACAAAGCTGAGTGAAGGCACAGACAGAAGAGAAAGTTCAATGATACAGTGTTGGAAAGAAGTATTTAAGCACCTTTTATTCATTGCGAAGGTCTAAACTACCCTCTTGCAATAAAGAGGAGAAAGAATCTCATATATTTTTGGACTCCTCAATGGGACCTTAGTCCAAAGGAGAGAGAAGAACAATTGTACAAAGTTTTTTGCAAATTGCTGCACATTAAGACAGACCAGAGAGCTGTAAATATATGTTACCCGGTGCTTGCATGCATTTGTGATTATTGCAAATCTTTCTTACAAAATTACTTTGCCATGAGAGTAGTGTGACATGGTCATGAATTTTTTGTCTGGCTGCATGCTACAAAGAGAGGAAAAAAGAAAGAGGAGCAGGTGATGGAGAAAAAAAGACAGAAATCTGGGCAAATAAGCTGCCTCACTGGTTTTTTATTCATCTTTCTCTAGAGATCACAAATAGCTCCACATTTGAGGAACTAAATCAGAAGAAGCATATGAAGCAGAGAAGACACAGTTAAGTCAAGACAACTGCTAGAATGCTGCACCATAAAACCAGACCTGCAATTACAAAACAGCACTTCCAATTAAAGCTCACAACCCTATTTAAGGCAAAGTTTAGGAGCCAACACATTTGACATAGGAACAGCGGTCATCAATGGAGTTTACTGGAAACATTATTATCCAAATGAAGCTTTGGTGTAAACATCTGTATCTTCAGTTACCTGAGTGGGGGCCTTGGAAGACAAAGCTCTTTGTTGAAGTTGAACACAGTATTGCATGTAAACAATGCCTGTTGTTGCTAATAAAGTCAGAGAAAGAAGAGTTAAAAAAAAATAAAAATATTAAAATAGTTATATTTTTGAAAAAATGGTGAAAAAGCTCTTTACACTTATTAATGATATAGCTCTTTCATGCTGCAACAGCACTTGACCTCACCTTCTGTGGTGTCTGAGAGCAATGGAGGTTATTGTGACTGCCATATCATAAAGTTAATCATAGTGTTGTTAGGGTTGGAGTAGATCTTTAAGTTCATCTAGTTATCAAACTATCTTGCATCTTCTTCTGAAGGAGGCCTATAAGGCTGCTGGGGAAGGACTCTTCCTCAGGACCTGCAGCAATAGGGCAAGGGGTAGCGAGTTTAAACTTACACGGGGGAAGGTTAGGTTAGATATAAGGAAAAAGTTCTTTACTGTAGGGGTGGCAAGGCACAAGAATTGGTGGCCCAGAGAAGTGGTTAAGTGTGCCATCCCTGGCGGTGTTCAAGGCCAGGTTGGACAGGGCCTTGGGTGACATGATCTCGTGTGAAGCATCCCTGGACAGGGCAGAGTGTTGGAACAGAACTAGATGATCTTAAGGTCCTTTCCAAATCAAAACATTCTGTGATTCCATGATTCTATAATATTTACGGCACATCAGAATGCTTTGGGGAAAAAAACAAAGTCTTTGTTTTTTTAAATAATCCTCTGTCCCATACTGCTATCCCAGTCTTTGTACTATATTATGATTTCTTGTACAATATTCCGAGATACTGTTGTGCAGAAGATGCGTTTATAAATATATTGCTGCAACGGAATACCTGCATGGTGTTCCTTACTGACATTACTGCTGGAGCAGTGTCAGGCTTCATATAGTCTATATGAATATATTAATATTTTATTTTTGATTTTTCAATTTTTATAATGAAGAACAAAAAAGCAAAAAAGAAAACAGGGGCTACAGAGATTCAAGACTTAAGGGAGAAAAATAAAGTTACTCCATCTATTTTAGAAATGTGAATATACTTATAACATTGATCTCAACAGTATAAATCAATAATATCCACAGCTTCCCTGTACACCACAGATTATCTACAAATAATAGATGGTAGTTACAAACTTATAATCAGGGTGAAATAATATTAAATCTCATATTCTACACATGCTGTAATTCAAAAAAAGAAGCAGGTATATTGTAATTTGGAGTTCTGATATTTTAATGAGTGCACTATTTTTTCTAGTGAAGCACAACCAATTAAACTGAGCATCCATCCAGTCTCTTGCTGAAGGAACAGTCTGCAGCTTCCAAATGACTACAATTCTCTCTTTTGCCATTATAAGAAAACCGTTTCATCCTGTCACCAAGCTCAGTGCACTCAGACGTTATAAAGCAGCTGACAGCTAACATTAGTAGTATTCGATATAATCAGATTGGGTTGTATATCTGACACAAGGAGCCACTAAGAGACACAGGGAACACTAGGACATATTTTAAAACAACATCTGTTATTGCAGGGCAAAAGGCAGTGTGTGACAGCTTTTGCAGAGCTTTTGTCCCCATAAAAATTAGGCTTTTGGAATTGTTTCCAGATTTTTAACTCCATCTATTAAAAAACAAAACAAAACAGAACCAAAAAAACCCCAAAGCACCCTTCCTCCCAGAAAAAAATCCCCAAACAAGTAAGTGGGTTTCAACAGATTCATTTCTTGCCGTTGTATCAGCAGTGAACCTGGAAATGCACCCTCCTCCTTATTCATTAGTAGGAATTCATTATGCATTAGTAGGAATACGAAGTATAGCAGATTCAGCAAAGAGAAAGCAGGTGAGTGTAAGGGTGGAAGGTGAGACAATCAAATCTGTAGCAGAGGAAGGATTTTTTTTCCAATGATGTTAGTGGAATGGTTGAATGCTTTAACCCCAGAGTGCTGGAACAAAAGTCTTCTATTCCTCCTCCTGACATACTTTGAGACCTAAGCTTTGGGTTTTGTTTCACAGACTAGCTTGTTTGTGAACATCAGCGAAATCTATCAACCATCACCTCCCTATTAAACATTTTAAAAATCCACAGGTTTCTACAGAACACCACTGCTAGAAACATTGACACATTGGATACAAGGTACTTCCAGACTTAGGCTTTCATAAGAATTTTGAGTGTCTGAAGTTTGGACATGGGTGAATTTAGCCCTGACTGATTTGTCTGCATTCCTACAGAAAGGCTAGAACAAAACAGAGACTTTGAACCCATGTCTATCCAAGCTCCAGCTTCTGTTTCCATCTGTCAATTTGATTTTATCACTCAGTTAAGATGATTTTTTACCAGAACTGGCTAGTTAATGCAACCCTGAAATTGCAGACCCTGTTCATAGAGGAGAAAATAACATTGATCCCCGTCTGCTACCCCTCATTCCTTAGATTATATAGAGAAAGAAAGATGAGTTACATTTTCGCATTTTGCTCTTCGAGGAACTCTGTGTCTTTCTTCAGCAATGGTGCAGTAACATTTCCATATCACTAATACTATGAGTAAGATCTTAACATTGAGGCTGCTTGCAGATGACCTCAGAGATAGTCATGCTTTAAGAAGTGATAGGCTGATACTGTAAAGTTCACTGTAAATAAAATAACTCTTAGTGAGAAGCATAATTAGTTGCTTAATGTGTCTATACCAGACCACAAGCAATAAGTCTTGCCGTCTGCTTACTTACTGAAAGCAGTGAACATTTCTACATTGTTAAATGTTAACAGAATTTTGAAATTGTTCTGCTGCTGCAGTAACTGGAAGTACAGGAAGGCTATTGCCAGTGCTAATAAATAAGACAAATAATTTCATTACCTGGTTAGCAACATTTAACAGTATAATACAAGTCCCTTATTATTTGCTTTGTAGTTACGCCACATACAATCTTCATGGTAAAATGTATGCTTTCTCCCAGAATAACTAGCCTTTTTTTTTTTTTTTTTTTTTTTTTCCTGACTTCTGAAACCACTCAGAAAAAAAGAGAAAGTTTTGGAAGATGCTGAAAGGCAGACACAAGCCTGGCAACAGACTCCATCAACAACTCAGGAAACAGATGTTCTAGTGTTTGTTTAGCCTTTCCAGACTGCCCTGGAAATTATCATTCTGACTATAGTTCAAGAACTGCTTTTCCATGTTCACCTGTTTTTTTTTGGTGAAAAGTTTCACATTTTTATTAGAGGAATTAAAGCCCAACACTTAACTGCTTGTGTGCTTGTTTAGCTGAGTCCAGATGTGACTGCATCTTTATGCTGCTCTTCCTAAGTGCATCTATTGTAATCGTGAGTTGCCTGCACCTCTTAATAAAGCTGTACTCGCAGTAACCCCATGTGCAGGTAAATGCTGTTGCATCAGTTTTATGGAGAGATGAAGCACATTGGGATTAAGTGACATGTTGAAATTCACACACAGCAGAGGGGACTTGAAATCACTTTCAAATTACAGGGCTTGAACTTCTGCCTGAGGTACTGCACAGTCCTTTCATTTACTCAGCCATCCCTGTGTCCCCCTTCCGCAGCCTCCTGCCTACCACCACTCAATCGAGTTCTTGCACCTCATTTCCTTCTGGACATGAGAACATCTAAATCACCTTAATCACCTGGGACTTCACAGAAAGTTAATCTAAGAAGGCACATGATGCATACAACTGCCCCTGACATACCAGCCTGCATGACACTCTGACAGTCCATGGAAAGTGGACTAGAAAGAAAAACTACAATTCCAGAAAAGGATTTCAGGAGAGGTGTCACAGATATGTTCTTCCACTTTTTTTGGAGTCCTCACAGAGCTAAGCAATGTATTCCTCAGAATATGGTTGATGTTTTCAGCTCTGATGCCTGGAACAAGGAGACCTGACACTCACTAATCTTCTACAGATGGGTAAATATCACTAAATATAGTACAATATAATTAAGATAGAATTAAATTATATTATAAATAATATATGGTATTATAGAAATACATATTCTAAAATATTACTAGAACAGGAGCTCAGCCCCTAAAATTATGGGTATAGCTTGCAATTAATCTACCTCTGAGGAAAATAATAGCTTTCTTTTAAATGCTTAATTATAATTTAGCTGTATGTAATTCTTAATCAAACTAGGTCCTTGTTTCATAAGCACACTGAAAACTTCTCTTGTGTTTCATATGGAGAGCCAATAATTGGCCTTATTTAATTTAGATGAAGTAAATAATTTCACAGCCACTTCTCATTTAATAAGGTTGGCTACAGCCTGTCTTTTTTCCTCCTCAGCTTGTATATTTTTGTTTGGAGTGAACATAAAAGCATATTTTCTTGCCTGCTGAGTGTTCATTAAAACCACTTAAAAAATCTTTGCAGCCATTAGAGTCTTCGCTATGTTCTGATCTTACTGGCATATTTATTTAGCTGTAGAAGCATTACTTTCTTCAAGTAATAACAGTAAAGATATTAATTGAAAGTTATGAAGGACAGCTCTTCATCTAACGACCTAAACTACTTATAAAGGTTTAAAAAAAGGTTAAAAATAGCCAATCAAAACCCTGAAGGTCTCTGAAGAAATAAAACTAATCCAACCATGAATTCTGCACTTCTTGGTGAAATGCAGCTATTCTTGCCCAGTAAGATACTGAAACTGGTAGGCTGCAAAGGAATTACAGGAAAGTTTCAGCTGAGCTAATTCTGCTCCCTTACTGGAATCTACACGATACCTGGCTATGCAAAACCTGCTGTTAGCAAAAATGTGCTACAGAGAATATAGTCATCTATGGCTCCAAGTTGTGGACTGGCCTCCCACAGAAATTCACCAAATTAAAGGCATTAATTGACAGCAAGAGGTACACAGTCAGAGGAAGAAGCCACAGCATTTTTCTCCATCTGAGGCCCTGAAGCTGTCTTTTTCACAGCTGCACTTGGACCATTTCCCACAAGCTCATGAAGATAATGTGTTGCTTTCTAAGCTTACCATACCCTCCAAAAGACTCCAAGTTTTGTGCCTGGTTTTCCTATCTTATCTCTCATAAACCACTGCATAGATCGCGTTATCTGTCCCAGAAGTCTGTTTCAGACTTGGTATTACCTACTCGAGAATTTTTTACCTGTTTCTCATTGTGGTATGCAGCTGCTCCTTGAGTTTGGAAAGTTATATGAATAACAAGAACAGCCCCTGATAATGGCATTGATAATGAGTATAATTATATTGCAGATAAAAGGAGAACTCTAGAACTCTAACATTGCCAAAGAGAAACTACTAGAAGAGGTAAGTAAAACAGGTAGCTAAACAAAAAGATTTTCCAAGTTTCCACTGAAGCCTATAAAATGCTCCCTTTGTGAGACAATTTGATTCTCTCTTGGGCCAGCAGTTTGAGCAAAATTACTGATCAGCTTTTCAGTACACAGACTGAGAATATCTTCCTCTGGTTATGGTGGCACATTGCATGCAATGTAATAGATAACACAGCTATATTAAAAGCCTACTTAAGCTCTTCATTACATCAGATTTCTGTAAATAACTTTAATTATTAATTACCAAAGACTTTTCCCTGCATAAAACCCTCAGATTACAGGGACAGAGCAACAATGCTCCGCAGCAGCAACAGGGAACACAGGTACTAGATCATGCAATTTCAAACTTCCAATTTTCAGACAGTTATACTGACACTCAGCCAGCACAAGTGACAGAAGTACACAACTGATGAAAACTACCTAATAGGAAAATACTGAGGACAGAAATACACAGACTGCCTGTTTCTTTATCTGTCCCAGAGATTGCTGTACTACGGGTAGCTGCAGTTAGCTGTTGTAGCCATACTGCTCAAAGGACATAAGCACAGTAAAGTCAGTAAAAAAGTTGTAGTTTATTGTTGCTACTGATCTGATAAGCTAACAAAAGTTCTCTCTCCTTCGCTCACTTCTGCTCCAGTTAGGTGCCGCTGATTACTTCTTAGAGAAAGAGTTAAGAACAATTATGATGAAATTCCAGCAGTCATTATTTTAATGTCAGACAGAAATATTGCAGTGCACACCAACGTAATAAATGTTAAATTGTTGTCAAGAACTAGATAAATGATACAATCCATTCTCCACATCTTACTGAACATATAGAGCTGTAATTATTGTTCTACTATGTCTGTCAAGGCTGACAAATTGCATGCTAATGGATAAAATCTTAATCATAGAAATAAGGGCCATGAAAATCATTCCTTTTAACTAACATGTTTCATAATGGTTCAGGGGAAATCTTGCCTGACTAATTTGGTGGCCTTCTATGATGGGGCTACGGAACTGATGGACAGGCTTAGGGCAACTGATGTCATCTACCCGAATTTGTAGAAAGCATCTGACACTGTCCCACATGACATCATTGTGTCTGAATTGGAGAGACATCAATTTGATAGGTGGACCACTCAGTGGATAAAGAACTGGCTGGATGGCCACACTCAAAGAGATGTGGTCAATGGCTCAATGTCCAGCTGGAGGCCAGGAACGAGTGGTATCTCTCAGGGATCAGTGTTGGGACCGGTCTTGTTTAACATCTTCGTTGGTGACATGGACAGTGGGATTGAGTGTGCCCTCAGCAAGTTTGCCAGTGAACCAAGCTGTGTGGTTTGGTTGGTACACTGGAGGGAAGGAAGCCATGCAGAGGGACCTTGACATGCTAGTGAGGTGGGCTGATGCCAATCTTAAGAAGTTTAACCATGCCAAGTGCAAGTTCCTACACATGGGTTGGAACAATCCCAGGCACAGCTACAGGTTGGGAAGAGAAGAGATTCAGAACAGCCCTGAGGCGAAGGACTTGGGGGTGTTGGTGGATGGAAAAATGAACATGAGCCAGCTTCACTGTGTGCTTGCAGCCCAGAAAGCCAACCGTATCCTGGGCTGCATCAAAAGGAGCGTGACCAGCAGGTCGAGGGAGGT
>JAOEHY010024054.1:21936-41299 GCA_025447955.1 Psilopsiagon aurifrons
AGGCCCCCTTCAGATACTGGAAGGCTGCTATGAGGTCTCCATGCAGCCTTCTCTTCTCCAGGCTCAACAGCCCCAACATTCTCATCCTATCTTTATACGAGAGGTGCTCCAGTCCCATGATCATCGCAACAGCTAGAAGCACAACTTTGCTGGCTATTAATGCCGGTTGCCTGAATAAATGAGAGCTAGTAATTCTGCCATGGAAAAAGCACAGATGTTTTGGGAACATCTTAAAAGAGCAAACTCCAAGAAAAACCCCAACAAAATCTCAGATCCCAAAGAGAACATGAAAATCATCTGAGTGATCTTTCACATAAAAGCCTAGTATTCCTAATAATCCCTGCTCTCATGTTTGAAGAATTAACCTTCCACTCAGCATTGCTTTCCCCTACCTAGAAGATGTCATAACTCTGCTTAATTTGACTTGATGGGCTAGTTTTGGTTTGGTTTTCCACAAATCTACATAGAATTTTTTACTATATTTGTTTAAGATGGAAGCTTTTGGTAGCAAGAAATCAAAATTAACTATGGCTTTGTATACTGAGCACAGTGCAGTATATTAAGTGTCTTTAATACTGCCCGGTTAAGTGGAAGCTGAACATGTGGTTCCATGTACTTCTGCACAGAAGTCAAGTAAAAGAAAGTAAGATATTTTTTACCTTGGATCACTTCACTGATGTGATATACAATGTAACCTTACAAACAAATGCACATATCTAACTAAAAGGGATAAGCGACATGCAAATGAACAACCCTTATTTGGTGGGGGAGGAACCTTAGCATTCAGTTCACTTGGAGAAACAGGTACACCAGAATACATTCACAGAATATCTAGATTTGTATGGTCCAAATTTTTCTCAATCTGTTAAGAGTGGCAGGGAAACAGAGATGCAAGTAGCTGTTTCTTCAGTAGCTATGCTCTGTTGTAACCAGACCTAGAAACATCACACTCAAATCAATTTTGAATTCTTTCAAGAACAAGTCTCCAAGTTTCATAAGCTCCTAGTACATCGTCATATATTCTAAGATTTTAAGTCACAGAGCATTATCTCTTCACCTCCCAGCAGTACAAACGGTTTCAAAATAGGACTTAAGCCAAATGACAAGGAAATGAGCATATATATTGTGGGTAAATCAAGGCATGTGTTTGCCCCATTCTGGTAAGGTTAAATGAAGTAATTCCTGTACCTCTCACTTTCTCCATAAAGGAAGAATAATTAATTAAAATTCACAAGGCAATCACAGCTCAATAAAGCTGCATGCATTTCTGTCTGTCATACTTATGTTTTGCAATTAGGTGCACAGGGAAGTCACATAAAAGGTCACATTTTGCTAAAATCCAGTGATGTTTTCACAGCAACAAAGGATAAGAAATGGGGGAATACACCTGTTTTAATTAATAAGAACAAGGCTTCTAAATGGCACACCATGAGTCATTAAGTTACTGGCAGCTGTCACAGTACCCTACTGCTGCTTCTCGTGCACTCCCCTCATGGTCTTCATGCACCTTTCAAAAGGCAATTTCTCACATCATCCTGTAGAAGAAAAGATGTGCCCAGTGAATGGGTCTTGAGGATGCTGAGACAGGATTCAGTGAAGAACTGGCTTCTTCAAGACACAGGTCTTTGGTTATTTGGAAACCTGCTGCATGATTTTTTTTGCTTACACATCTGAAGAGAACAAAGACTCAAACTCAGTTGCAGTACTGAAATTCACAAATAACTCTTCTGAATGTAGCAGAATGGCAGCTGGATTAAAATGGCTCCTAGTCTCTTACACTCTCCTTATGTTAGTTTTTAGCTCCAATGTTGTCTTTCAGCTAACATGTGATTCAAGAATTTTGTTTAAAAAAGTCCAGGGAACTTTTTGCAGCATTTTCAAAAATACTAAGCAAAATATCAGTTCTTACCAGAATAGTCAACTTGCTGAATGCAGTGAATCAGATGTGCTAATCAATATCAGATAGAAGACTATTAGTTCAATGCTTTTTTTAGCTATCTTTATTCAGCTAGATATAGAAACCTGATCATCAAGCTCTGACCTCTCTATGTATAGTTCATTATATGACAGTTATGTTTTATTAATTTGTTCTCCTTGAATAGAGATCCGTGGAATTAAGTATCCAAAAAAGGTAAAACTTACATGTGAATAGTGAATGTCTGATGTAAAAAAATGTAATAGGATGATCAATTTTTGGAAGACAGAACTACAGTACTGTCCATACAGCTCTGAAACTGTCTTTGCAACTAGGCTAATAGGTAAGATACATTAGATACTGCAGTAAGTGAAAGAAAACTGCTACTTATTCAAATGACACCACAAGCCAGAACCTGGGCAGAATCAAAGACTATAAAGACCTGAGGGTGCAAGTGAAAAACTACTGGTGCCAAAGTTATCTTTTCTTCCATTCTAAGAGGTAGAGAGGATTCAGCCAAAAATGGATGTATAATGCAAATCATCTTCTGGCTTCATGACTGGTGCTGTCTTGAGGATTCTAGCTTTAATGACAATGTGACATCTTTTGATGACTACAGCCTGTTACAGAAGGATGAGATCCACCTGTCGAGACGTGGCCAGCTTGGTGAGGTGGGCTTTCAAGTGAAGTCACACATGAGTGGTATCCATAGTGGCATCACTCATGCCATCGCATCCAACTCGGGAATAAGCCAGGCCAACCAGAGCAGCAATTAATGTTCCTTAGCTGCCATCCGAGATGAGAATCAGAAAGCCAACCACCTCAGGAGTGTGTATGGCTCTCATGAATCTTCTTGCACCCCTCTTGAATAGCGTGCATGCTCAACTACTGCTCTGAAGTGTCTGTACACCAACACATGCAGCATGGGGAATGAACAGGAAGAATCAGAGATTTATGTACACTGCAGGGACACAATCTCATTGCAATTAGAGATATATGGTGGGACAGCTTGCATGACTGGAATGCTGTCATGAATAGCTGCATACTTTTGAAAGACAGCAAGGCAATATGGTGGAGTTGCTCTTTGTATGTGAGAGCAACTGGAACATATCAAGCTCTGCCTAGGGGTGGATAACTACCAAGGCAAGATGTTATGGGTAAGAATTAAAGGGCAGGCTAACATGGTTCTTGGTGTTTACTACAGGCCACCTTATCAGGAAGAGGAAAATGTTACTGCTAAACCACTTTCCATTATCTTTGAAAGCTTGGAGAACAAGCTGATGGAGAACAAGCTTATAGAGAACAAGAGAGATTCCTGAGGACTGGCAAAAAGTCAGTGTCACTCCAGTCTTCAAAGAGGATAAAAAGGAGGACCTAGGAAATCATAGGCCAGACAGCTTCCCCTTCATCCCTTGAAAGGTGATGGAACAGCACATGCTGAATGTTATCTCTAAGCACACGGAGGAAAAGAAGGTCATCAGGAGCAGTCAATACGGATTCACCAAGCAGAAATCATGCTTGACTAATCCAATAGCCTTCCATGATGAAATGACTTACTGAGAAGATGAGGGGAAAACAGTGGATGCTGTCTATCTTGATTTCAGCAAGGCTTCTGATGCAGTCTCCCACAAAGTATTTATACATGTTGCAATATGAAAACAGATCACAGGGGTTTTACGCAAGTGCAAAGGGCCTTGTAATCTTTGAATAAAAATCGTCCTTCTACTTTATGTAACTAATCGTTTGCTTTAATTTGATTTTCTGCACATCCTATTTCTCTCCAGGGTTTCCGAGGACTATTCCCAACTAAGCAAACCGCCTGAGGCACCAAACAAGCTGCCCTGAGACTACGGTGCATGTCATTTGCTTACAATCCTGAAGAGGGTAGAGCTGCACAACGCACGGCCACATCTCTCCGGGAAACACTGTACTAGGACACATTCAACTTGGAAAACAAAAGCCTGATTGATCTGTGTCCATCCCCTCTGTCACACGATTAAAAGTTTGGGACATAAAAAGCACATGCAGAGTTCTAAATCTCACCTCCTTAGTCTTCCAAATAAGCTATTTAAATACATTTCCGTGCAATTTGCCACCATGTTAACAAACTGCAGATAAAATAACTTTGTTTCTGTCAGGTCAAAATCTATCAATAATTTTATAATTGCACTACATACCGAAATTTCATAGCAAAAGACGTATGATCTCTAAAAAGATGCAAGTAAAAGATGTTATTCCACTAATCAAACAGAACAGCATTCATGATGTGAGCCACTCCCATTAACCAGACCTACATTTGAATTACCAGCATACATTCAGGAATCAGCTTTGATTAATGAAGGCTAACAGGAAAAGAAAAAACACTATGATGAAACAGCATATTGAACTGTATACTGGTAGAGCATCTACTGTAATCCAAGGAACAAACCTTCCAGATTTAATATTCTCTATCTGGAAATATAAAAGTGTTTCTTAGCTCATTGCCAAACAGCTTTCTAAATTACCTGAATTCATTTTTATGCATTTCAGCTATTTTCTTCTCGAGCTTTTGTGACTGCTTGGGAAAAATCTTAAAGTCGCTGATGTAATTCTCTGGGTGTTCCTCAGGATCATAATCACCAAGCTCAGCTAAACAGATCCAAAACACAAGAAAAAAAATAGATAAATTTAATTTCAACATTAGTTGACATGGAAAAAAGTTAGTAAATACAGTGTAATTCAAGATACTTCCATGACTGGTAAGAATCCAGCATCTCTCAAGAAATGCTGCTTAAAGAATCAATAGTCAATTGAAACAAAAAAAATCCTTATAACTGCGACTCCAGTCAATGAGTTTCAAGTGAAGTTCATGTTTATTAGCTGCAGCATTCATTAGCAATACTAAACTACTTTCTGTGTCAGAAATGTGCTCTGTGAAACAGAGGCATAGGCAATCTTTCTGCTTTAAGTACCTGTTATTCTGGTACCAGGCAGAACTGAAACAATGCACTTCAGATTCTCCTCTTTTTTACACCAATTTACCCTCACTGATATGTACTGGTTTAATTCAGTTCTACCAGAGAAGCACAGGCTGTAACATTCTACACACTGGTCCACAGTATTTTATTCCTCTTCTAAAAGATGTGCCACTTAGGTACCCAAACATGGGATTTGGTGTTTTAGCTTTCTAAATAAGCCTCTTTTAATAAAGTCCTGACACAATCTTGGTTTGGATACTCTGTCTTATAACGCACTAAGACCTTCATTCAAGTTAAGGCAAAAGGAAGGGAACTTCCACACATACAATGTGCCTAGTCAGACATCTAGTTATTTCTCGGAGTGCAGTTCAAGACATATTCCCGTGTTTCTAAGGAAATGCTCAGGAGAGAGAAAGGGAGAATTAAAAAAAGTTAAGGACTTTTCTCCTTGAATTACATCTACTCTTTTTCTCAGGGATTGCACCATTACAGAGGTCTTCCTTACCCTAAGAAAAGGCACTGAATGACACTTTTCCCTGCTTAGGTCGAACGGAATAGGATTTTACATTCAGGATTCAGAACAGAATTTTGCTTTGTTTGTAACTGCAATCTAACATTAATGCCATAATTTTTCACTTAAATTCCAAGACAACCCATTAGGGTTTTAAAGTTCCAGCTTGGTTTTGATCGGCTAAATGGCTGAATTACTTGAAAAACTTTACAATGCACGTCAGGGTAGGGAAAGAGTGCAACAACAACAACCAAAAAAAGGCTGTTGCTAGCTATATTCCTGCAACAGTTTTCAGTTTCTTTTTATCCTGAACACTCCTATAAGTATTTAAAAAAGCCTGCTGCTTGTACTTACCTTGGACAATACAGGCACCCAGGTAAGCAGCATCAGAAAAAGAACACAGCAAACGGCCGTGGAAAATGTCCCTTTTTATCTGTAGGTATAAGAGGTACCTGAAATATAATTTAAAAAAATAAATAGAAACCTATGTGGCATCTTTTTGTAACACATTTAACTTACCGGTGTGAAAACAGCAGTGTGTCTCTTTGACACACTTCTGAAACCCTTCTGAATCTCTCTATTGCTGCCTTAAATGGCAGGAAAAAGAGGCAAAGTGCAACCACAGGGAAAACTAGATGTAAGACGAGATTTTTCTCAATAACAATGAAATAATGACAGCAGAAGCAATAAAACCCCACTAAGAGCATGAAAAGTACTTTATCTAAAATGTACACACGTTACAATGCTCATCAGTAATCTGAAATAAATTATAGTGTGTTTGCTTGAGCCCACACCCTCTCATTAAATGCAGGTATACAAAGGAAATCTCTCGTTCTATCACTGTACACAAAATGGCACAAGCACATTGGCCACAGTGCAGAGGATTTCTTTCCTTTTCTGTTTTTTAATCTGCTACAAATCCTAGGTGAAGTTTTGAGGTGAAAGCAACTACCTGAGCCCCAGGAAGCATCAGGCACAGGTGACCTGCCTGGAAGAAACCTGTCCCATTCCTCTTAGAGGTGTTCTACCTCCAGGAGGACTTGGGAGAAAAAAACAATATCCTCCTTCTACCTGCCCTCCAACTCCTACCACAGAGCAGCATTGTTTTTAGTAGCAAGCGCAGAAGGGCAGCCACAAGCCCATTACTGTCTCTCCCTTTCTCCCCTAGAGAGCAGCCTCCCAGAGACACACCAGCTCACAGCCCAGTGACACACTTGGAGCTCCTTTCCCAGCTACCTAGCTAGCTACTATTCAGATGCTTCATCCCTGTGGGAAAATTAAACCACTTAAGCATTGCTTAAGGCAGATAAAGTCAGCTATTTAGAGAGTGCTATCAGACTCAGTGGCTTCTGCCAGTGTCTTCAGAACATTCCTTGATGCTGCCAGTCCTCTCCAACCTTGAGCTGCAGTGTAGACAATAAAAATGTGCTTTATGAACAACACTGATGTCAGACATTTTTGCCCAAGTTACTCGGATCTGTGTGCGCCATAAGCTCCTGCACCAAGTAGCTTATCTGAAGGTTACATTAGAATAGTGCATTCTAGATGTAAGACTGGAAGTAGCATCTATGAGAAGAGCATGAGGAATTTTCCTCCTTTCCTTGGATTGTTACTAATTGCTACATAAATACGAGACAGCCACCACAGAGAAAGGCAATTTGTTCTCATTGTGAACACACCCCTTTACTCCATTACAGTATTAGAAGTTTCTACAGGAACATTGCAATTCAAGGCCTTTTTTTTTTTTTTAATTATTTTGCAACCCCCTTTTTCCCTGTAATTAGTGTCCAGTAACAGCTCACTAATTCACTGCCATGATTGGGTACTGCTACAGTACAAGCAGCTCCCAGAGGACAGCTGCATCAGGATGCACCAAAAGCCTCAATGAGATGCAGTAAAAATTCTTAGTCTGCAATGACAGCAGTGACGGTAGTCTGCAATTTCCAGACTACTGGAAAAGGCTCAGTATATTGATACAGACACCATACATAATCCGGGCAAATGAGCAGTCTACATCCTAAGACTTTTGGTAAATCTTTCCAGGGTGAAAAACTGGGTTGCAGTTCTCCAGAGTGACCACTAGCTTGAAGTCAAACTCAGTTCACCTTTTAAGGTGAACCAGCCACCTGCGAAAGGGCATCCCAAGCCTCCACAGCATGGCTTGTTACCTGAGTTGTAAGGTCAAAAGATTTCCACAACACCACACACTTGTGGCTCTAGAGTTTTAAGATTACTGTAATGACATACAAAAGTAAATAGGCTTCTGGAAAAGAATACTAACCTACTGCTCCTGACCGACATTTGCAGACATGAGGCTGAGAGTAGAACTAAGGATTTCAAGTCTCAGGACTATGCCATGCCCTACTCTAGAGGTGTACTGATGGAAGCAAACACTACAAAGTCTAACTTTTCCATTAATATTTTGGTATTCCAAGAAGATAAAATAGTTTTGCAGGAAATTATTTCAAAGGTAACAGAACTGGGAACCTATACTTCACACCCTGCATCTATTACAAGGCTATCTATTATCTTCAAAGCTCAGGGAGGAATGCAAAACGTTCCAGAATTGACTCAAAGTGTCAATTTGAGTCAGGCAGCATCTCTCTATCTCCCTGTGAGATGCTATGCAACAAATCACAAGTTAAGATTCCTGAAGTGAGATGGCAGGGAATCCCTTTTCCCCTCAAATATACAGTTATTTTATAAGAATAAACCTGAAAACACAGAGACATGAATTCATTAGAATCCAATCCCCTCCTTTAATTTTTGTTTTAACAATAAGTACGGCCATAAATACACTAGTTTGTGATTGATCACTAAGATAGTACACTGGCACTTAGGATCAAAGACAACAGCAGCAGCATCAGAAACCCCCCAGAATGAGGGCAAGAACTCATTTCTATGCATTCCACTAAAATTCTGTGTGGATGAACAAGGGAGTCTGGGTGGGAGTGTGCATACTTGTGCCATTTCTAAGCAAATAGTTTGCTACTGATCAAAGAGGATCAAAGATCCTCAATGTCATTATTCAATTTCTGCATCCATAATAGCCTCAAGTTGTCTGAGCTAATCATGAACAAGAAACGCATAGTTTTATTTTCCCTATAAGAAATCAGTTTCTTGTGTAAGCCTGTTTGCAATCTGAAACTACCAAAATTTGTCAAAAAATACTCCTCAAACTTAGTAGCGTTACAATATAACATAATGTATACTCTTTAATCTAAATTGTCAATATATGTATTTTTGTCAGTTACATGAAGCTAATAACAATATATTGCTACCCATTTTCTCCAGCTAAATCACCGGCTCTGCAAGTTGTTCAGAATTAAAAAAAAATAAATAAATTAAATAAAATAAATTAACAATTAAAAAAAAGCAGAAAATTTCCATTATAATTTTTCAGTAACTTCAGCATAATACATTTTTCATTGTCTTGTCTCCCTAAGATAACAAAAAATACTTCCTTTCTGTAACAATTAGGAAAACAGAAATACATATTCCATTTTTGCTGAGAGGTATATTAACAGAAGATAGATAAGAGTAATCATGGGATATATAACTGAAACAGCACATAAGACATAATTTTAGGGAAAAGAACATTTGTGCCTCAGAGCTGATTTCTTACCAGGAATGACAGAGCTGAGCACAGCCTTCTGTCACAAACACGGGCCACAGATGTCATTCATCTGTCTTTGCTTTAAAATACAACATATATATGTAATATATAAAATATATAATCCCTAGTACTTGCTAGTCTCAAGAAGAAGCTCTGGCCACCCTCCCTTGCATGAAAGGGGTTTAGTTATTGTCTCTTAAATGGTTCATGTACCTTCCAAATACACTAACAATTTTTAAAATAAAAATACAGATGTTTATTTTTACTGTCACTAAGATTCTCTGCCACTGAGATGTTGCATGCATTTCACCATTGAAATCCTTAATTAAATAGTTCAAAATTGTACTTCCAAAGAATTATTTCACTTCTGAGAAAAAAAGAAGTAGGGGGAAAAAAAAAAGAAAATAAGTACCTCCAAGACAGAACACATCAGTCAAGAAGGGAAAGAGGCACAGAGGACAATTCACAGTGGATACTGGGGAAACTGTTAGATAGGAGACAAGCACTTACACTCCTAAGGAGGGCAGAGAATTACCCATGCAGAGCAGAATCAGAGTCTGAATATATTTTCCTGAGACCACCCACACAGCAAGCTGTATGGGATGCTGTTCACCTACAAAACAAGAGGGGCAGTCTGGAACAAGACTAAGACACTAATGAGCTCTTTCAAATGGAGATCTATGCACTTTGGACTAAAAGCTAATCTTGCAAGCTTTGCCAGAGGTTGGCTCAACCTTGGACACTTCTTATAATCCTGATTAAGTAATTTATGTCCCAGGTCAGCAAAGACCTATGAATGTGTACCTGACTACTGAAATCAGTAAGGTTTTTGCATATACTTAGTTGCCTACACCTACAGAAATAATGTGCAACATCAGACCTCATTTTGCTGCTTCTTGTATCCTTTCACTACAGCTGTTTTTTCAAGCCCTGGCACAACTTTGTGGCCTGATTTACAGTCCTAAGTACCAGCAAGCTAGTAACGTATGCTTCAGTGCTTAGACTGTATCATTGGAATAACCTCATTTTCATCTATTATCTGTTTGCAATACAGATGACTCAACTCCAGGTTAGCCAAGCCTTTCCTGCAACTGCAGATGAAGGGTCAGCAATATCTATCCTTGGTGTAAGCAGCCTTCATGACCCCCAGAGATCATGTTCCTAACTGCTTATCAGTCAATTTATTTATTGACTTTTATCTATTCTATTTTTACTTATCTATTTTAAGATGTTCGCTGAGGCAGGAAAGCTTTCCCACTGCTGAATTTTGTGCGTTTTTTCTCGTGTTCAAATCACTTCACTCATTTTATTCCCGCAACAAGCATTTTTCCTAGTGTTGTCACAGCCTTTCTAATTGAAGGCCATGGTCGCCTCAAGAGAAATAGCAATGTTTCAAAATTGTTACCTCAGCATGGTGTCTTTGCGCTGCTCTTTCCCATGCTACTGTGCATACTCAGGCGCAGAGTAGGAGAGGGCAAATGAATGTATTTACAATATCCCTGGACTGGGTGCCCTTCTCTCGCATAAATATTTATGATCATTTTATTTGTATTATTCTGGACACTAACAGCGTATTCCCTCTTCTACAGTAGGTATCAAGTACACTGCAGGAGCACTGGTTTCCTTACAAAGTCTATGAATATAACCTAAACACTAACTACTACTTAACAGTATGTAATACCACAACTAAGAGAATGATCTTTTCTATGCTTTACAGTGCCACCTAGACAAAAAGGCTAATAATAAAAATAGTTATATTCTCTAAAATTACATTGCTTGTCTACTTAATAATATTTGAGGAGTATCTTGATATTTTATAGTTAAAGAAAAGCCATTATTCTAATAGTTACTGATAAAACACAGAGCTGACAGGTAGATCTTGTAGTCGTCAAAGACAGGTCTCTGAAGTCATCAACTCAGGGTGGAGCAGTAGCCAAAAAAGCCATAAAACACTGGCCAGCATCAGGAAAGATATTGTGAGCAAGACAGAGGGGAATTTTGACACTATTTAAAGCCTTGGTGTAATCACACCTTGAATGTTTTACCTAGCTCTAGTCTCTGCATCCTAAATTGGATGTAGTTGAGCTTAATACAAAGAACAGCTAAAATGAGTAAGAGAATAGTGCCTCCCTTAGAATAAGAGATGGTGACTGAGAGGGAATAAGAGTGAGACTCATGAAATTTTGAGGGTAGGAGGAAAGGCAAAGGTAGAACTGCTGTTCACTGAATCCTGAAATACTAGAGCTACAGGGAAGCCATGGGAATTAGGAAATAGCTTAAGACAGACAAATGGAGTACTTTACACAGCAGGTAGTGAACTAACTGCCTCAGGCCACTGTGAAGATAAACATTATTGCCAAGTCCAAAAAAAGAATGATTAGACAAATTCATGAGCAACAGATCCAGAAAATAACACTAAAATGAATAGGCAGGAATGTAACTATTAAAATCCTAATAATCCTAACATAATAATTCCAGAAACCTTTTCGTGAATTTGGATGCTGAGAGCATCTATTTGTTTTCTTGTTTTTCTGGATCATTAGCATGGCTTAAACCCATCATATCATTGTAAAACAGATACACATGGCAATAAGCATGCCACAGTAATGTCAGTACAGCAGTTACCCTTTCAATCCACCTAACAAGTCATAAGCCAAATTCTAGCAGAAGAATTAGTTACTAGGAGCATAGCCAACATCACTTCAAAACATAATCTTCATTCCAACACAGGAAAAAAGAGAAAAATCTATTAATCTTAAATATCTAACATCAAAAGTGCTAGCAACTACTTTGTTAATTTATTTAGGAAATCACATTACTTTCTTTCATGTTAAAAGGCACCTGAAACAAGAATCATCTTCCTTGGTCTGTGCCTTCCAAAGAGAAGTACTAATGCTAAGCAACCAAACACAACAAAAGTAACAGCACCCTGTAACTTCATCCTGAACTTACATCCCTCCTGGATGGCCAAAATCATCAGAGAAGCTCTGGATCCATAGTATTAAAACAACCCAAAACCAACCAAGAAACAAAAACTAAAAACCAACCAACCATACGAACAAAAATACCCCTAATTAAAACAAAAACCCAACAAGAACAACAACCACTACTTCCTCAGAAATAAATAGTCTATTTTCTGCCCTGTGGTGGGGGTGAGAAGGTCACTTGAATAACAGCTTTCCAGCAATCTCAAATATCTGACTTTGGTGGTCAGGATGATGACTGCTACTTGGATCTAGTAATACATGAGCTTAGCCTCCTGTCTTCAGAGCTAGCCAGTTCCTGCATTACAGGGTATGACCTTCCCTTGGGAAAAGTGTGAAAAACTGCCATGCCAGCCAGCTGCTTGACAGCACTGGCTACAGAGGGAAAAACAGAAAAAAAGCTAAAAAGCTTTACTGGCACACAAGAAGTCATTTCACCAATGAATTAAGACAACAAAGGAGTAGTAGGATACAAGCTTTGTTTTGGATGCTGGATACCTAAAAGCCCCACAGCTTCCACAACTAAACTACACCTTCTCAGCCTCCCTCTCTTCCCCCCAGAGGATCACAAGTGGACAAGAGGACCTGTGAACATGTAAGGTCTCCTTCTACAACAGGCACAAGTGTCACCAAAAAATGCAGGACTGTCCTGGGCAATTTCTTTCCCTACCCTGAGTGATTTCTGCAAGCCTTCCAGCTACTAATGACACTCATTCATTTTTAAGACTTGCGCTATTCAATCCAATCGTGCATCCAATACTATTAGGACAATAAATTCACTTGCAAACCAGCCAATATGGCCTTGAGAAAGTCAAAACAGACTTGCAGAGGCATCAAAACATAGCACATCACAAGAACCAGACAGGGTACCCAGGGAGATAGATGATGCTATTCTAATGATGCCTGGAACAGGGGTCAGCAGCACAGGCTCACCTCATACTCACATACCCTTGGAAGGATTAACATATTGCAAGACTTTCCAACTTGCAAATAATGGTTTGTTATTCAAGCATCAACAACCAGCTGGAGCACTATCAGTCTCAACTGCCCTCCTGCTCCTGAAAGAAAAGCACCAGGCTCTTCCAACACAAGGCAGTAACAAGTACAACTGCTTGAGACAGGACCAGTGGAGCACTGCATGCATGCATGCAGCTGTATTGCTCTGCCTCACCTAAGCTAGCTCGTTCAGAGCTCTTGAATTTGCGATGTTTACATACCCCAAATCTTTGTCATTTTATATGACTTCCAGTTAGACATTTTTTATCTGCTTTTCTTGCACCAAAGTACTCATTACACTGTTCTATGACAGCCTAGTGATTGAAGAACTGCCTCCTGGATTAGGAAATGCAGGTTAGGAGAAAAGGGCACGATGAAAGCAGTTGAAATAATCCATCGCTGGTTAATTCCACCAGCTACTCACCCATGCCATTTTCTGCTTTTCCTACAATAATCATGGATTACTGCTTATGCAGTATTTATCTGTAGCATTTCAGATTATTCTTTTGGGACCTCAAATGACTTCATATTCCCTCATTTTAATTATACATACAGTATAATGTAGGGATTTAGAGATAAGAAGGCATGAGGCCTTGAGCTGCTTTATTACATAAGAAAGAACAAACACTGATTAATTACCTAAGCAAGAACCCTGAAAAAAAAAAAAATAACATAGTAAAATTTTGTGCCCAGATACGACCATCTGATTCATTTGTTCACACTCCCTTAACTGTTCCCATTCTGTTCACACACAACATCTCAGGCTTTCCCAGCTGTGGATCCTCCCAGGGCACTGATCTGTGATAAAAGAATAGGAAGAGAGGCACATAGCAAAAATACCTGTGCTTTCAGGGAGCATAGTGGGAAGCTGTGCATATAGTAGATTGAATGACTTCTGTAGTTACAACTTCCTTTATGACAATTTTGTATCTTTGAACGCCATGCCAGCAGAATTATCTTGACCATCACAGTGAACTCTCGAATATCCTTTTCTCTGCACATGGTTTGTACACACAGCTAAAGAAACATCTCCTTTCACCATGAAGCCTACCATGCTTTCTGGGATAAACAACTGGAATGTACCACAAAGATGAAAAAAAAAAAAGAAAAAAGGAAAAAGAAGAAAGAAAATTAGCAGAAAAGGACATTAGCAGTAATACTGAAAATGTACTGAAAATGTATGTATTCAAGGTCTCTACCCCAATCTTGTGTAGCATCGGACAGAAAACAGGCTTCAGAGCAGATGCTGATTTAACAGGAAAAGAAACAGAAATTTTGTTTTACAGGTTTATGTAGTTTTACAGGAAACAAAGGTGATGGGAGGACCTGGTGTCATGTTGCTATTGCCTACTTAAAAACTAGTAGCTATTACTCTCATTAGGGATGTCCAGTGAAGCCAGTTAAGCTGTTTTCTGAAACTAAAGTACTTTGTTCTGTCTCCATGCCACCTATAAGTACTAGACAATCAGATCTAGCAAGCCACAGATACACCACTCAGAAGACTCTGACACCTTCCACATACTATACATGAAGCACAAGTCAAACTCTCAGAAATGGCCACAGCGTAGAGAAACATCACATTTCTACTGAGGCCGAACACCTCTCTCTGTTTGAAAGATACACAAACTGTTCAGAAGTCTGTATTCACTGTTAGTGTTGTAATCTGCTAAGCCTTCAGTGCACCTGAAATAAATTCAGAGGCCAAATCATTTCATCAAAATAGGTTAAATCCTTGCCGCTTTCTCATCATGGTTTTTAAACATGCATTGAAAAAACTGCCTGATTATTTTAACTATTGAAAAGAAATAGTGTATCTTTAGGGTTTCTCAAGCATGTTTCAAACATGTATGGCTTCACTGTCCTGCTCAGCAAGCAGTATTTCCAAAAATAAGGACAGATCTTCTAAATCCATGCTGACACAAGTTAAAGAGATGAATTAAGGAAGTTCAGCACTGATGTGCCTTAAGATTTGGACTTTGTTGACAAGTCAGGATTCATGTAGTCTGTCACTATACAAACTAGAGAACTCAGGGTGACAAGCCCATGGCCACTGAAAGTAACTTGTGAATTACAATCCTAACACCAGCTGACTATTTAGCAATAATACCTCTAAATGCCTTAACATCCAGAGGCAGGCACTGATTTTATTTCAAAAGCATAGCTACGGAAGTGATTATTAATTAAAATCAGGGAAGATGAAAGTAAGCAGCTGGAGTGGTAAGACATGACTAACAATATCCACAGGCATCCTTAGCAGTGGAACAAAATGACAGGCAAGCACGTGGCTCAGTCCTTTGCCCAAGGCACTCCTGGCCTCTGAACACAGTATATGAACACTTTCTCAGGTTCACACAATTTTTTTTCCTACAATATCATAAACAGAGGGATAAATTCAACTATCTAATTCTCCATCTTATTTCCTGAAAATAGTTCCAACTGTAAAATCACAGACTAACTCAAAAATTACAGTCCAGCACAGCTCACCAAAGATAGGATAGAAATTAAGCAGGAGTAATCTGAGGTGAGAAATATTCAGTTTTCTCACTGTCAGTGATGTCTAAATCCTGAATAGCATTTCTATACATGTGACATTATTTTCACAGAAATCAAAAAATATACCCCATACACACACAGCTGCATGTACTGGATATATATTTTTTTACATCAGATATTGCTATGGAAGAGTAGGAAAAACAGCTCTTTTTAATATCTGGATGCCTCTTTGAGGCCTCTATGGTACTTGAGTAAAGATTTATTCCTATAAAGCTTTTAGAAAGACTGCATCGACAATAATCCACATGGGGGATTTAGACAGGGTTAATTAATATTCTGAACCAAAGAGTCCAGAACAGGATGTCCTACTGTATCTTAATTTCATTATCTAAATGGGTCTACAGACACCCATCAGATTTCTACCCAACTGAAGAAGCAAGAAAGCAGCTTTCTTACATGCTTAGACATGGAGAGCAGCAGAAATGCAAAGCACTAATACTCAGACACAGCTGACTGTATATACAGCTATGAAGTACAGATGGGTTTAAGCCAAAGGGTGACAAAGTTATTAATTTATTTTCAAATAAGCACACACTGAAATAAAGATTATTGCTCAGTGAAGACAGCAGAGATAAAAAAAAAAAATTAAAAAATTTACATTGACCAAAAAGCCAATTAGCTTTCAAGTTTTCATTGCTTCCCCCTGCCGCACACTAGCAGGCATTTTTTTTCTTGAATTTCACCTATCACTGCAATAGGAGAAAAAAAAAAATGAGGCCAATTTAGAGCATCACCTTGAATCTGACCCTCTCCTTTAGATGACAAAACAAATTCTCAGAGGTGAATTACATGACTACACATCACTTGCTCATTTCAGGAGCATTTCTTGTACTTTGTTATTGTGTAAAAGACTTGGGCAGACCCAAAGCAAAGCCTCCAAATACCAACACTGGGAAACTATAAAGCTGATAAGATATGAAAAGGCATCATGTGCACAAGGTAGACAATGAAAAGATTAGTTATTTCTCCTTTTTAAGTCTTAATAGTATTGGTTTTAACTGAAGACCATAAAACATTTTTTCATACAGCAGCTGGACTTTAAAAATAAATTTGAAAGGTTCCAGCAAAGCCTAAAACATACTGACAGCACAATACACTTCAGTGAGCTAATTCTAGATTCTTTGCATTTCAATAAAACTCCTCCTGGGAGGGTATCCAAGTAGTTTTAAAAAAAAAGTCAATTAATTAAGACTCTTCAATGAGGAAGGTTTACATGAAGTTTATACTCTGTCTCATAACAAGTAAAATGTTCATCCCAGAACAAAGACTAAGAAATAATGAAAATCCTTTGATTTCCTGGTTTACAACCTGCTCACTCAATTAAACAGTTTCAGTATTCCACCTAAGATAAATAGCTATAATGCGAACTGTATGTTCCAGCTGCTCTATACAAACTATAAACTTCCCATTCAGCAGAATGCAAGCTGTTTCTGAAACTTTTAGAATGAGACCAGTGATAATGGGATCACTCCCATTCATGCAGTGACTCATAAGCGTAAGAATTTGCAGGGACTGGGGAAAGCATCAGTGAAGAAGTCAGAGCAACAAGTGTTCAGGGGCTCCATGCTTCTTCAACATGCAACTGCAGTGCAACCTCCTGACTAGCAGCATGGCAATGCATATGTATACATAGTCCTCCTCCACAGCTGGTGCACAGGTCAAAAGAGCCACTGTTTTCTTACATTTTTCCCTAATTGCATTTCTTGAAAAGTACGCAAAGCAACGAAATAGTCACAATGGCTAGTAGGAAGGACAAAACTCCCCTTTGTTAAGTATGACTTTATTTTGACACATGCATGGCTATTTTTACAGCATAAGCTGGAAAATCCCAATATAAGCAAAAAGAACTCTTTAACTTCCAGAACAGCTTTACTTTAAAAATATAAATAAATTGCACCTCTGCATCAGTTTGCTAAAAATCTATCAGCATGTTAAAAATACTCTGATGGCTGTGGTCCTAAAGATATACACGAGAGAAAATTCAGTGGGACTATACATGCTCCTGTTGCAAGAGTTAAGGCTATTATTGAATAAACATTGTAGATGATTTCAATAACCAAACCAAAACTAAGACCCAGAAGGAACTTGCCAGGGTAAAAGTCAGAATAATCCCTGTCCAGTTATTTGACCATTGTTTCTCTTTCTGAAAGTTCTTCCACAACGTGAATACTTCTCTGTATGTTACAAAAAGGTCACATTATACTGTTTCTAAAAATCTATAGGTATCACAATAAATAAAAAGCTAACAACAGTGCAAACGGCTGTTCACTCTACATTTTAGCATAAAAAGTGAGAACCCTATCCTACACGATACACAGTCTGATTTTGAACTTGTTAGAATATATACATTAAAGGCACAGACAAACAAACAAAACAAATACCTGGTGAGCTCTTCTTTAATCTTCAGGGGTTCATGTGGGTAGAATTTCACTCTAAAGCACATGGTAAATGGTGGATGAGCTGAAATATTATAAAGATAAAGCATGAGAACAGTAGCAAACATTGTCTCAGCCACTCTGAAGGAATCAACTTCAAGAGTCTTAAAAAGTAGCTGGTGTGATGGTGAGCTCTGAAATATCAGGCAGGGATTCAAATAAACCAATAACTACTATATATATGTATATATGAAGAGAACATATGACAAAGGTGGCCAAAGCATGTGCAAAATAGAGATAACCTAGGCAAATCAGTTTATAAAGGGATTTGCACCTCACAAGACTTTTTGTTTGATATAAGAAGTACAAAACACATTTGGGCTCCTACTTTTATTTTTTTTTTTTTTATAAACAGGAAGTGGTTGCATCTTGTCACAAAGAGATACAAAAGGTGTTATCCATATTTGTTATTCCTGACAATTATAATATCTAGACGACAAAATGGAAGAAACCATTAATGAAATTTGGTTAATGAAGCTAGAGACACAGAAGTGCCATTGTGTACGGTATTTAGTAAGACTACATTACCTACTCTTGAGCTACGGTAACAATACCAGGCCCGAAGTACAATATTTTCTCTTTTTAAAAAATTAATAAATTCCCAACCAACAAAACAAACAAACAAACAAACAAAAAGACCTAGTAAGAGGAATTATTTCAACTCTGCAATTAGTATTGTTCGATTTTACATTAATGAACACAGCTTTATATCCCACTGTTGTATCTTTGATAGGATTCAAGATATTATCTTATCTTAGGCCAGTTGATTTTGCAGTGATTACAGGAGGGACAGAAAACAAATTGAAGACTACTAATTCCATCGAAGAGGCAACTTGTGATAATCATGTTAGGCTAAAGATGCGTGAAAACCATGTAGAAAGCTTAAAAATATCACATCACATACAACGCACAGGTAGGCAGAGGCCTCAGAACTATCTATAGGAAGGGAGTGTTCATGTTTTAAATTCCAGTTCTCAGTTTGAAGTGAGAAGGAAAATAAACACACCTTCAAAAGGTAAATAGTGTGGGGGGGAAAGTAAGCTGGGCAGAGGTCCTTTACCAAAACGTTTACCAACACAGCCATCTTTAGATGGACAGAAACAGAAGAAAAGCTGAGGCTTCAAACAAAATGGGAAAAAGTAATAACTGGCTCATTTGCGAGTGTCCTACAGACCTGACAGCAAAATCATAGAATCATAGAATCATAGAAAGATAGAATAGTTAGGGTTGGAAAGGACCTTAAGATCACCTAGTTCCAAGTCCCCTGACATGGGCAGGGACACCTCACACTAAAACATATCACCCAAGGCTATGTCCAACCTGGCCTTGAACACCACCAGGGATGGAACATTCACAACTTCCCTGGGCAGCCCATTCCAGTGCCTCACCACCCTTA
>JAOEHY010024055.1:5319-17195 GCA_025447955.1 Psilopsiagon aurifrons
TTACCTGGGAGAAGAGATGAACACCCCCCCCACCCACCCCACTATAACCTTCTTTCAGATAGTTGTAGAGATAAAATTGCTAAGTTTTACACAAATAGGTGGATTGTAGGAACAATTTGCTGTTGTTCAAGAAACAGCAGACAAAAATCAGTGTTTGAATGACTGATTTAAGAGGAAAGACTGAAATGTAATGACCAAGCAAACAAGGAATGGAGAGGAAGACTTCTGTAATCCTCATGTCTTAAATATCTATAAACATTTAGAAAAAATATTACTAATTTAGCATTGCCTCTAATTTGATTTCGTATCAGAAAAATATTCTTTATTAGGTGAAAGCAGCCTCTTACCATATTAGCTCAAGATTAAAAAATAAATACTTTGAGGCTGTAAAGCAGTGTCAATCAATGGAAGCCTAAAATAGGCTGTAGGCTGCCACTCACTGGCATATGGAAATGCTGAGTCTCTTCAACACCCCTCAGTGTGAATGCGTGTTGCAGAGTCCCAAAATTGTAAGATCTAACCTATTCTTTTTTTTTTTTTTTATCCTCCCCTTCCCTGACAATATCCAAATCATAGGAGAGGAGACTTCCCAAATGCTCCATTCAGTAAGCCCAGTCCCACACAAGCTCTAAAATACTTCCCCTTCCCTGGTGACATGCATGCTGCAGGCAGACTGACAACTGCCTCCTCCACTTAGAACATAAAATCCAATACCCTTCTGAGTTCGTTTAAAATGTGACTAACTCGATCCTCAGCTCATGCATTGTCAAATCCCACTTGGTGAGTCTTTTTCCTGTTCCAGCTGGAGATGGGCCCATGCTGGAATTTGGAAATCCAGATTTTATGTTCCAAAACTGAACAAAGAGGCTCGGACTCATTTCTAGCTTTAGACTCCTAAACTGCAGTCATGTCTGTAAGTAAAATGCTGAAACACTAGTTGTCTGGGAAAAATAAATGAGTGATGATTTTAAGAGAGATGCTGTGGCTACTCAGTGCAGTAGCTTCCAGCTTTTTGGTGCTGTTCCCAGAAATGCTTCAACCATGCTGAGGAGCTCAATTCTCTAATTAAAAAAAAAAATTGTATCAAATATTTTTCAGCTTTACACTCTCAAATTAAAGCTTAAAAACCTCCAAGGAAGGAAAGGAGGCCAGATTGGAGGGGGAGGAGGTGAGAGGAAGGAAGCGGGTGGAGGAAACCACTATATTCCCAAGATGCAAGGAAAGTTGAAAAGTAGAAGAAAAAATATATTAAATCAGTGTAAACTAAGAGGTAAGTTTAAGGCATTTTTTTACATTGACTATATGTTTTGTTGGGGCATTTTTGGCAGTAAAATTCTGTATACTTTAAAAATATTTCAAATACATTAAAGTGAGGTAATTGCTTTATTTTCAATTTCTTCTGCTATAATCTTGATCTATATTTTTATTAAGACCTACCAAAGGATGCGTTGTGCTGGGATTTTGCTAATTTTCTGCTGTTACTGGTTAAAACTGTCTATTACCTTACCAATGACCTACATGAAGTGAAACAACATCCCATGGCAGCAGGCAGGGAGTTTTGTTGTAGAGCTCAGCTGTGAAAGTTAATTGTTTATGGAGATTTAATGGGCATTGTGTTCCTACTTACCTACCTCACTGTAATTCAGCACTGGATTGACGTAGTTTAGGAAAGAGCCTCTGAAGTAATAGATTTTGGTATAGTTAGGAAGATAGTTGACCTGTCTTCTTAATTTGAGATCAGAGCCGTGACTTGCATTGTTTATTAGTGTTGTTGTTGTTATTGCTACTTGGTGTGCTGCCTATACAGCGGGTGTATAAGTTAAGTTTTGATCAAAGACCACATGCCAGCAGCTGAATAGTAAAGTCTAGTGTACTTCAAAGCTCACTTGTTACTGGGATGTTCGTTGCTATACCACCAGGAGCCTGCCAGAGATGCAACAGAATAAAAATATTGCTGATTAATGTGACTGCTTGTGTTGTAACACCATGTGGTACTAAAGACTTTGTCACAGATGAGCTTAGAAAGGAAGGGGACAGAAATCTGGAAAAAGTAGAGGAAGGTATAAGGAGGTTCTGCACAGCTGTATCAGCAGGGCAGAATGGAGAGGCAGAGATGCTACTGCAGCCCTCGAGTACATATCCAGTGCTTACTGCATATATAGACCAGGTTGTTAGCAGTGCCTTTATCTTTGAAGGTTGGTAATGAGGTAGGGCAAGTGTGTGACAGCTGCTGTAATGGCAGAGACCAGAGCTCTCAGTATTTGGTGGTGAAGAACAATACAGGAGAGGGGGTTTGCAAGAAGTGTTGCTGCCTTCCTCTCCGGTCCTCATTCAGCTTCTGCTGTGTCTGGTCCTTGCAGGCGGCAGGTAGTACTGTGTTTAAGAGCTTCTGATGTCCCAGTTGTTCATGAATTTATCCTGTCTTGTTTTCTAACCTGTTTACATTACTGATTTCAAAAACATGCTATAGATATGGTTTCTATAAATTAATCATATTGTCTTTGTTTTAGGCCTCCTGTTTGAGGATTTTACAGATTGCCTCAAGTGGTTTTGCTGTGAAAAGTGAATTGTATATCTCTGCTTATCATTGCCACCTTAAGATGTCTAGTTCTAGGCTGAAAAGTTGTGGTGTACTTAGACACCCCTCCATTCCATATGTCTGGTCATCTTCGTCCTGCTCTGTGCATAAAATGTGTAACTATGCTACATTTCTTCAGTGATTCAGATGAAACTGTTAGTGGTTTGCAGCCTTCTGAAGACACGTCTGTCTAATGACTATCTCCCCTGGCTTCTGTCACCATTTAGCCTCCTTCAACTTTTCTAAATTTTTTTTCAGAGTTGAACTGGATGCTTAAATATTTCTACACATAGTGGTTACATAAATATATGCAAGGCAGCTGTGCACTTCTAGTTGAATCTATTATAGATGAAGAGCCTGAATTCCACAGTATTTGTACTGTTTTTATTCAGGCGCATCCTGAGAATTTGGTATCAAATGGCCTAATTCTGCTCTGACACTAAAGCCAGTAAGTTAAACCAGAAACTCCTACCAGACACCATAGGACTGGTCCCACCTACTAGAGAGCAGAGCTTGACACCACATTCAGAGATGTTCTAAATTGTGCATGGAGTTAGATAATAAGATGTGCAATCTTTTGTCTTCTGTAGGAGAGGAGACTTGGGAGAAAGGTAACCACAATTGTATCGCGGACAGCAATCATAGGATTGAGGAGAGCTAGAAAATGGCAATGGCTGAGCAATCGTAGGACGGATGAGAGCTGTGAGGAGTAGGCAGGGAGAGTTGGCAGCAGCCCAAGAGTGAGGGGAGTGAGAACAGAGCCAGGCAGGCAGGCAGCAGCTGCAGTTGCAGACCCTCAAAGGCAGTGGGGGTGCCACTACATTAGTGAGATACTTTGGTGTCAGGATTTCTTCAGACATCCAAAAGGCCTTCACGATTATGAAGGTGAATCAGAATTTGGCATCCCAGGGCAACTGTGCAATTTTCAGCCTTAAGGTGACACAACAGAAATTAAGGACAAGGTAGAAATTATGCAGGACAGATTATACAGCTGACAATTCCAGCAGTCTTTATTTTGTTCTATATAAATTAATGGAAAACATTTTCCTCAGATATCTAGAAACCATGACCTATATTTTAAACAGAGTCTTAAATAAATAATTAAATGGTTATTTAATGATGATAGAGTCACAACTCCATCACCAGACAAAATTATCCAAATGAGGAATTAACCATAATTATATTCTTCCCAGTACCTGGCATTTGGTTTTGTTCTTTCCCTTCTGTGGACATTTTGAACAGGAAGGGTTCCCTTTTAAGTTAATATGGTTTAGTATGGGACTAGAAAAAAAAAATGTATAAAATAGGTTCTCTGTAGCACTATAGAGAGTTACCTGATTTGGACATTTTCTTAAAGTCTGACGTTTTTGCTCATTGGTAATGCAACAGGATAGAAGTGGAGGTACAATCGGGTTGTTAAAAAAGCCAAATGTGAAAATGACTCGTTTACTTGGAAACTTGCAGCAGCCCAAGCAAGTTGATGTGTTGTTATTGATACATCATTTACCAGGTGTGTTGCATCAGCTTCACTTCACAACAGATACTAGACATAGAGTGCCAGGAAGAAATTCAGGCTGGCATTAATAATGTTATGCATGGCAGCACTTCAGGAAGAAAAGCTGCCTCTGATACTGTTTATTCGAGGATTTATCCAAATGTGCAGAGAGAATCTAGCCAACTAGTGGCAAAATGAAGTAACATGTTACTATGAGCCATGCTCTATCCTCTGACTGCGCTCCCATGACAGGCAATACCTCTCTGACTTTGTCTCTGACTAGGACAAAGCAGGTCTTAGCAATGCTTCAACAGTTCACTCACTCCAGTATTCAATCAGGTGCAGCTGGGTCAGATTGAATGGAAACACAATGTTTTGAGCAATTTCAGCCTCTTTGACATGAGTTTTGCCAACAATTCTGCTGGTAACTGGAAATATTAAAGGTTTTCTCACTGTATGATACCAAATTCTGGCCCTTTCCTACATCATTCCAGAAGTGCATCTTCTCTGTATTAATATATGTGACCTATCCTTGTATTAAGTATCCCTAGATGCCTATTTTTTTTTCACTTTCCGCACAGTGTGTATTCCTCCATGTTCACTAGGATTAGAAAACAGATGAATATGCACAGTGGTGGAGAAAAGGACTAAAGACAAATCTTTTCCTTTTACAAACTGATCCAGACTGGCAGAAGATGCTATACATAAGGCATAGTAGATAACACTTCACGAAAGGTAGAAAGGTTTGAATGCTGAGTTGATTGAAGAAAGCAAAACATAATTTCTTGCTATCTTCCCCACAGCCAAAAAGTCCCAAAAGATCCTCTATTCTCCACAACCATTTCTATCCCTGTAGGGAATGCCTCTGCCTCCCGAGGCATCCCTTCCCATTTGCCCAGTAGGTCCTTCCTGGTCGAGGATACTGTGCAAGTGCGGCTCTGTAGTCACAGTAGATGTTAGGAACCCACAAAGTTTCCAATGTGAACTTCACCCCCTTACCTTTCATCACTGCTAGGAATACAGACAGAAATAAGACCAGGTCCTTTAATATGATCATTCTTATTTCTGAAGACATTATTTAGATATTACTGTATAACAAAGTGTATTAAAGTGTCCAATTGGCACTATATTTTTCTTCATGGTCTTGCACATTCAGAGGCATAATTCAATGCAAATCTGATATGTGGTTCACTGTTCTGGCAGTGTATGGGCGCAGTGTATTTCACTGTTGGGTATGCTTTGCTTCCTGGCTATAGGACTTTTCCTTGAAGGAGTGTAAGTTAGAGTAGAAGAGGAAGCAAGAAGTACTGAAAATTTTTTACTATCTCTTAAAAACTAATAATGTTTATTTCTACAGAATAAATATTTCTGAAATCAAGGAAGACTCTTTAGCACAAAACTTGAGAGGAGTTTTGCCAAATTTCTCAGCAGAAGAAATAACAAGTGTTCTATAAAGTAGCTTTCTTGTATCCAAGGGGAGTTAAACATTTAATTGTAAAGTGACTTCCAAATTTTGGGGAAATGTACTGTTATTTTCTGTGTTTGTGATAGTAACTTAGCTATCAATATCAAACGGCTAATGACAAACATCCATCCTGACTTTTGTGGCCATTCAAGGTGCACTCCAGTGCTCTTTTTCCTAGTGCTCTTGTGAGCTCTCATGAGCTATAAATGGGCAGGGAAGTGATTGGCATTGCAAGCTGAACTAGTGGGCAAGGAAGGGATGGATGTGAAAGAAATTCTGCTTCTTAATTCTCTTACAACATCTATGCTTGGATATGGGTAGACGAAGGAATCAGCTCTTGGTTTGAATCAGCGAAGAAGTACTGGTTGCCTGGAATAAGGAGGGTGTTGACTTTCAGGATAGTTTACTTCCTCTTCAGTGTAGCTTAGCATGCTCAGGCAGAACACAAGAAACTGCAAACTCCTTCTGCAGAGGTAAACTGTATAATGAAGAAAGAGAAAAATATTTTGATGGAAAAATAGCTTATGTACTATTATAATTTTATGCTCCTGTAAGTGGAATAATGAAGCGGGACTGAAGTACCTTTCTGAACAGGCAGTGACCTCTAAACTTTATGTACGAAACTGAGTTATTTGAAACACTGACCAATTACCTCACTCCCCAGTGGCATTCAGTAAAAGAAGGATTAGCCAAGAAAAGGTTGACTGAACCTTCAGTTAACAGCCATCTTTAAAAGAAAATAGGTAGTGGCTACAAGCTTGCTGTATTATTACCATCTTCATTTAAAGAAATTGCCTTGAGTGGTTATGATTTTCCTTGCTAGCATTTGCCCCAGAAAGCTGCCTTGTGAATGCAACCAGGGCACCAACATTGGCACAAAATTCAAGATTATCAGACAAGAAATACTGTACTGACCTCCAATGCCAAAGGTGTCTTTGAGTGCCTATTTTTCAGATCTCTTCTGGGAACACGATCATGATTTGGGTTTTTATGCTGGGAATGAAAGTTCAGCAGATGCTTTAAAGTGGAATTATTTGGTGGAATCTTAGAAATAGTTGTGTTTGAAAGGCATCCCTGGAGATTTTCCAGTCAAAGCCCACCTGCTCAAAGCAAGGTCCTGAGTGGGTTGCTCATGACACTGTGTCAGTCAGGTTCTGTGTATCTCCAAAGATGGCATCTCCAAAACCACTCTTGGCAACACACTCCAGTGTTTGATCAGCCTAGTTTTTCTAGTTTCCAAGTAGAATTTTCTGTATTTCAATTTGTGCCCATTCCCTCTTGTCCTATCACTTGATACCATTGAGAAAAGTATAACAGAAGGACAGTTATTAATTTGTAAACTGTAAAAAACTGTATTACTTGCAAAACAAACAGAAGAACATATAAGAAATAAAATTATCATTATCATCATTACTCTGTTCTTTAAATCTGGATCAACAGTCTCAAAAAAAAAAAAAAAAAAGAGTATCCTGGAATTAGTAGAAATTAGATATGATGAAAAATAAGAAGTCAATCATCAAAACAAATCAGCTTTGCTTACCTCTTGGTGCCTTTGCAGAGAGGTCAAATAAATCCTTCACTTTCAAAGTGCTCACTGAACAAGTTCAAAAGGTCACGATTGCTCAATTGAATTCAATGCTGTTCTAAACCAACTAACTTGTGATTCTAAAAATCAGGTCCTGTGTAATTTTGCACTGCACCAGTATTTCTCCTTTGTTTCAGAATAACTTATGAGCTGGATTATGCCAGTAGCTTTGGTTAGAGTAGATGCAATTGTCTATATCACCATACTTTAGTCAGAAATATATCACACTACAAGAGGGTCTAGTGCTCATTCTCTCTTGGAAGAAAGTACGCAAGATTAAGATCTAGGACAAAAGTTTTCAGGTGGCTTGTGACCCAGGAAGTTAACCTCATCATGATCCATGCTTACGTTTAAAGCAAAGCATGAAGGCAGCACCAGTGCATTATTTACCCAACATTAATGCCAGTAAATGAGTAAAGATTTTGACTGTCCTCCAGTGCCTGTTCCATAATACATGTTTTACTGGGGAAATCTATTCAGAATCACATTCGTTATTCTTGACAATAACTTCTTTCTCTACCTTCTATTATGAAAAACAGCCAACAGTTTTTCTTCCTGTAATTCACATGCTTAGGTCATTCTTCAGGGCTGTACATAGTGCAAAGGATAAAAAGCCAGCACGGTTATTTTCATTGATATGAGCATTTTGGCAGCTGCCAGTTTTTCAGCAGAGTAGTGCTGAATATGACTATACGTATTTTGATGGGTTGCACATATTCCAGTGATCTTTAAGTGTAAAAGTGCATATATGAGTGGGCTTGATTGCTGTCTACAAAAACTCTCTTTATTTAACAGATTAATAATTTCTTAGTCTTTGAAGAAGAATTTAAGATAATCCCATGCTCACACAATGGGATGAAGATGGAGAATAGTCAATATTTATTACAGGTAACTTTCACAGCTTTGCTTAAGGTGGCAGAAGTAATAATACCTTATTTCTGTTGTCTCCCTTTACTGCCTGTGAGAGGGGTTTACCTCTGGCTTTCCCTGGTGCCTGTAGAGGGAATATTTCAATTCCATCTTATGGAAATGCACAAAGTTAGATGGAAACACCTGAAATTTTGTAGGATGATAATATTCTTTATTATTCTTTATTCTGTAACTGCTTTAACAGAAATATTCATGTCACTCTGCAAAACTTTCTGAATGGAGAAGTGAGGTGGGAGTTAACTGCAAAAAAAAAGCCCTCTTCATGTGGTTGTAATTCCTTTGAATATTAGCACTGTCCTGATCTCAGGTGTAAGGAAAGGTAGTGTTCTGCTCAGCAGTTTAGAGTGGCAAAGATATGTAAGGCTATTATCAGACAGAAGTCTCTGGAAACTAAAATGGTTTAAGGTTTTAAGATTTATCTGTTGTTGCAATACCACTATCACCACAAATGATAACACTTATTTTTCTCTAATAACTGTTAATATTTTATAAAATAAGTAAGGGAAGATGAGACACTGTCTTCCAGTGCAAAAATTGTTTTAGCTTGATTTTTAAGGACATGATTCTTTTATAATTTGAATTTATCTGTTCCCCTGTGCTGCACAAGTTATGCTTCAGAATTGTGTTCAGCCTGTTTTCCTGAACATAATTATTCTGTCATTATGCTACTGCCAGTAAATATAATAGAAATCCTTTTCATGTATGTTTTTGACTGATAAATAATTTGGATAATATAAATGAGATCACAAGGAAACTTTTGATATTTTTGTGTATTTATCTTTGCAGGTGTACATGTATTAACGTCAGATGTATTCTGACTCATTCACATGCATTCTGAAAAGCTTGTTTCCTGATTCAAATCTATATTGGTATATATCAGTGAGGCGAAATGGTGGCAAAATGTATTTTGAGCTCTTTTACAAAGCCAAACATCTAAAATGATCAAATTAGATCAAATTATGAAATGAATTCTACTAATACATCTACTAAAATATAACTTTGAATTGCATGTTTTTGTATGGGAGCACATTTTTCTGTCTGCCAGACATTAATCCAACAGAGCAACAGTTTAGATTGACTTCCTGCTATGAGCTATTGCATACTTCTGTGGAAGCACTCTCTCCAAATATGAATGTAATTAAATACAAAAGCCCTGGAAGTTAAATGTTCTCTTGTCAAAATAAATGCTAAATTCCGTGCTGAAGACCCAAGAGCGTGATAGCAAGGACTGACATATCATACTAAAGCTTATTTTGACCAACTATAATTTCTCTTGTAAATTCTGGAGTAACTTGCAACTTACTCAAACTTTCGAACTAATTTCCTCTTAGGTGAACATTTCCCACTGTTTCCTTTACATGTGGACTTTCTCTAGATAAAAAAGTCAGTGGAACAAAAGAAGGGAACATCCTAGCTGTGAAAGAATAGGAATTATCTGTGAGAGTGGGAAGCTTAAACATCTTGGAGGTTTTTTTCCTAATGCTTTTTAGCATATTTTGCTAAAAAGCAGATGCTTCAAATGTGAGAGCCCAAAAACAGTCATGTGGCAGAAACTTGATAGAACAGTAAAAGCTGTCAAAACTAGTATATGCTTGAGCAGAAGATGATTTTGTGCTCTCTCAGCAGGTTAGGCATGTCCTTGCTGGTCTACTCTTTAGAATTTTTACTCATTTTTTGGTGCAAAAAGGGCAGTAAAAAGCCTGTGGAACATAATGGTTAGTAAAAACTTTTCAACTCTGTCATTTGTCATCGTTCCTTCCAATCTTTTCAGCATTTGAGTAGAATAATTGGCATAACCAGGGTATGGCTTTAAAGTAACTTTATTGTAAAATATTCTTTGAAACAACTCCAAATATGTCTGTGGTAAACACAAACCCAATATATTCAGGAAACATTGCAAGCATATAGTAGAGGGCTGATTAATAGGATCAGTAGATAAAATAAGCACTTAGGTTCAATGCTTCCAGATTTCTTGTAAAAATACAGATATATGGAAAGTAGGCAAAAGAATTCAGAATAAGATTTTAAATAAAATCAAACCAAAGATACTTTACTGCATATTCTGTATAAGCATGGATCCTACTGGGAAAACAATTGCTTCATCATCCTGGGTTCAGTCAGTCAATGGATATTCGAGACAGTAAATCAGTGGAGTCTGTCATTATAGAGAGCTCATTATGAAACAATTCCAGAGGTTAGATGTAAAAACTTGTCATATGAGTTTAAGTGAAGAATAACTATTAACTTTTCAATATCCATCAAAGGCACAAAGGCCATGTTTAGGTTTTCTAATGGTTATGAATAAATTGTGTTGTTATTAGTTATCACTCCTAAACAGCAGTGTTACAATTCAAGCAATAATTACAAAATGTTGATGACACCTCCTGAATACTGAACTGACTATGCAGGATTGCATGTATTTGCTTTGAAAGAGTGATAAACTCATCAGTCTCGAAAAGTGTATGCTGAAAATATGAAGATATGGGCTGTCCAGTTGTGGAGCTTCGGATACTAGGGAGACTTGATTTCAAAGGAGATAGATCAGCTATGATCATCATTCACAGCTCAGAGAACACTTGAACATCTAATCTCTCTTACTGCACTGCAGGAATTGTCACCCTGATATGTTTTCATAATGCTTTTTGCAGTTTATGCACAGGCATTTTAAGGCTTCTATAATTTTTATAGAAAGATTATTCCAGTAAATTTCACTGCTAGGTATGGTTTCCTAATAATCTCAAATTAATCTTAGCTGAGCTTCTCCAAAAGGTGGCAAACAAAAAAATAAAGAGCAGATAACAAGTATCAGTAGGTGAGTGACTTCTTACCACCAATTAAAAAGAATGGAGTCACAACTTCATTGTTACACCTCCATGTACATTATTTTTCTTAGGAGCACTGGGATAAAGTTGAAAACATTGATTAACTTTTGTTCACAATAATGGTTCAGAAAAGGATGCCTTTCTTGACTAAAACTTTGGGAAAATATGTACCTGTATTTTTAAGTGTAGCAGTATGTCACTCTACTAGATTCCATGGGTTCATGCTCTTGTGTTATCTTGCATCCAGTGTGGTGTCTGTGCTAGTAACAGTCTTACATTTGTTTTATAGTTTATGCTTATCCAGACAAAAAATTGTGTGTAATAAAGACAATATGCACTTTCCAGTTATTTAAAATTTGTTATATTCTATGTCAGGTCTCCTTACAATAACCAATTATCTTTGATATGTCGCCTTATCAAATGCTTCCTGAAAAATGCATACTGTCCACATTACTATCTTATCTCCCACAGCAGCATTATCTTCAAAGAGTTCTATCAACTTAGTTATTCAAGACATTCCTATTATGCATTCATATTGGCTCGCTCTAATGGAATTAAGCTTTGCTTAGTGCTCCCTTGACAGTTGCAACAAAATTGTTTTCAATACGTCTTAAAAATGTTAATCTAGCTGGTGAATATATATTTTATTCTATTTCATGATTTATTTGAAAAGTGGTTGTCTCAACTTTTTAGTTTTTCAGGAGCTGGTTCTGCCATCACAGAATATTGACTGTGAAAGCTCAGTAAATGCTTTGCTAATTGGAAACATTAGTAAGCAAATAACACTCATGTACTTTAATGACAGAAGCACAGAAGGAAAACAGCAGATTTCAAAGAGTGCAAGAGGAGTCTAGAATTCAGGATAAAAGTCCCAGTGTTAATAATCAGAAAACAATAAGAATGCTAAAGAAAAATGACCTTACAATGCCGTAAATATCAGACTTTTAAAAGTAAGTGCTGGAAGCTTGGAGAATTTGAAAAAAAAAAAGCCAATAAAACCC
>JAOEHY010024058.1:18897-39507 GCA_025447955.1 Psilopsiagon aurifrons
ATTCTTTCACTTCTCCTTCCCATCCCTCCAGGAGCAGAGGGAAGAAAAAGGGGGAAGTGAGTGAACAAACTGCGTGGTTGATTTATGTCTTAAACCACGACACCTACCAATCACATTTAAGTACGTCTGATCCTAGATACTGTTGTATTCTTACCTATATTTTTGGTTAGTTTTACGTGACAGGCTTTAGTTTAACTACACTTATCTATCAGGTGCATCATAATGGGTCACTTCAAGATCCCTGTCAGATAATTTATATTCTCTCAGTGTCTCCTGAGAGAAGGTCAACTCAGAGACTAGTCTTGCTGTGACAGGAAAACTACAAGGCAGTCTTCAGTCTGTGAAATAGCAAAGCTACCAAATGCCAACCCCCCAAAAAGAAAACCTCAAATCCACACTATACTTCAAGTCACCATAATTTTTTAAATACTTGGTGCTTTTTACTAGATATAAACAATTAACGATATAATTAACAAGAAGAAAGAAGCAATGTCAAAAGGAATTCTCTCTCCTACGTTCCCTTTCCTTTATCAGTCTGCTCTTCATTTGTAAGCATAATGAGCTTTCCACTCATACATATTTAGCTGACTATCCTGAGCTTACTAATATGAGTTTCATACTGGTGTAATTTTACCTGTTTGTGAAGTTACTTTTAATTCAAACAAACTAAATCAAGTTAAACCAGATTCAGCTAGTGACTGTTTATTTTTATCTTCAGCATGATTTACTTTTGTTTGTAAAATCCAGACTGTGAACAACAGCTTAAAGCCTCATTTTGTTGTGAGCACTGAGTTTGTACATATCTACATCTCCTGCATGTTAGTAATACTTGTACTGCATTAAGTCATTTTAAGCAAATGGTGTACGAGACTCATAGGTGGAAGGAAGTGTTTCAGTTTACATAAATTTTGCATTAATTCAGACAGTTCTCAGGGCCAGTACAGAATGGAATATCAAAAGGTCCTTCAGGAAATAAAAGTAAATCCTTGCATTGTCATCTTTATCTATATCTATTTTTTCCTCCTAATATCTTGGAAATGCTGTAATATTCATTTCACAGGTGAGACCTGAGGAACTGAGAAACAAATATGTGAAGGTAGTCAGACAGTAAGAACTTAATTACTAAGCTTCTGAAGGCATTTTTCCTTAATCAGACCTGAGTCAGATATTCAGTTAATCTTAAATGCTTAAGCACTTTTAAAAATTATGTAATATGACAACTTTCCATTCCTAGGATGCTGATGACACAATTAAAATTGAGGCTGTATTTCCTATAAACTAGCATAACTTCTGTAAGAAATAATTCACCCACATTAGAACCAATATCCTGACAAGGAATTATCATGCCTCTTACAAAAAAGCATGTTTCAGCATGCACTGATATGAACAGAAGGGCAAATATGAGATAATATTTGTGTTTCAAGCTCAGTACTCAGTATCCTCTGTATCTGAAGTGATATGCGGGTGCAGACACCTCTAGTGTCTGGCTGGATTACGTTCTATTGGAAGGTGTCCCTTCCCATGGCAGACAAGTTGGAACTAGGTGATCTTAAAGGTCCCTTCCAACCCAAATCATTCAGTGATTCTATGATTCGGTGCTCTTCCTTATACTGTCCATAACACCAAATTCCTTCCAAACACTGCTGCCTCCTTTTTTATGACAGATAAATGAAAAAAAATAGCACATAGGCAGGTAACAACACTCAAAACAACATCCAGCTATGATGGTAATGACTTGTCTTACCATTGTGATGTTGCTCTTATATTTGCCTTAATTTTTTCTTTACATGTGAAGTCTGGTTTAGTTCTTAATTTCTATGCACTACTCTAGTAAGAGTCTACTGTCTTCACTTACTCTTTCTTTTTGTGTGTGTGTGTGTATTTTTTTTCCAGTTGATGGAAAAAAACACTAGAAAAACCTCTGCATCAAGAATAAGTAAAAAAAAAAAAACCAAGCCAAAAAGCCCCGTGAACAATGCCACTCACAGAAATCACTCTTATTTGTTCAAGCACAGCTATTAGAGAAGAGCAGAAATAAGCAGAAATAAGGTTGAAGCTATGTTATGAAATTTTTCTCATGCCTACATCAAATACTGTCTGAACTCAGACATGAGAGTGTTCATTCCAAAGGGATTATGTTGCCTTTACCATAATACACACACTTTCATAGATATCTTGCTATAATAAATATTTTGCATACATTTTGGTGTTTACCTGTGCTTTGAAACCACACTGTTTCTTAACTTTATTCTCTTAGCATAACTATTTTGATGTTGATTTTATATGATACTACTTAAATCTTTTCCCTCTTCCACCAAAATTACATTAGAATATTTTATCCTTCCCAAACCAAACCCTGAGTTCTTAAGCTCTCACTGACTTTGCCTCACTGGTTGTGTAGCTGCTGAGAATGATATATTTTACACACCTATTCTTGATGTAATTTCAAATAATGGAGTGAAAACAACAAGAAGTATGAATTTCAATTGAATATCTTCTTTGAACAAAAGGTAGTTTCCTGAAAGTATTTAAAAAAACCCCAAAACCCACACCCTACCAAAACCAAAAAAAACCAAACAGAAAAAAACAAACACCCAAAAAACCCCAAACAGACCTCCAAAGATACCCCCAGAGCACAACCAAAAATATTCACACAAGTCACATTACTTGCTTACATTTGGGGGAAATCATGCTTCTGTTCATTATATGAAAAATGCTCTATAATCCACTGGAACTGCTGTTTGAGTAGGCTGTGCAGTATGGCTATTTTGGGCTACCAGTGTTATCACTGGAATTGTCAAAAATCCAACACATTCCAAAAAAGACACAGTTATGTGTTGCATAATGTTCTGTTCTAAAACCTTGCTGAAAAAGAGCTGAAAAGTCAAAGTACACATTCTAGAATCTCCTCAGATTGACAGATGTTGGCAGAGTTCTCCCTGTCACAGATATTTTTCTAACCATAAAATACTGGGTGAAAATTCCCTGAAAATACCATTTATTAAGTCTTTTCTTCATCTCCCCAGGTCCCTTTACCTATTTTCCCTAGCAATGTTTAGTTTTTCAGTACGTCTTTTTTATGTTTATTTGCATAATCACAATCTATTTGTATTTTAAATGAAAGTGCATTATATACCAACAGCAAAATGGAGTTAATTAAATATAGAATTCTGAATAGACAGTAATTTTACCCCTAGAATCCATATACTTCTCAGATCTTAATTTGTTTTCATAAATACAGGATGAATTCTCATCATTCAATGGTGGAAGAGCTAACTCCTCCCACATTAGTATCTCAATTAGCACTTCTCTCTGATATAAACTAAACCATATTTTAAGAATTACAAAAAATTGTAAACTTTTTTTGCCCCTGTGACAAAAACGCATATCTTATTGCAAAGTTATATGTGAGGCTTAAATAATAATTAAATTAGAGTTAGGAATATCATCCCTCCCTGAGGAACGTCCCAGTGTTAGGAACATCAGTTCAGTACTTGATAATGATAACCCAAACAAGCAGAAAATCAGAACAGAGGACACTGTCTATTGTCATTATTAGAATAATTTTCTAGCCTTCTATGTATATCTTCTATATGCATCCATGCCAAGTCCACAAGTCTGCATAAGCCATTTTGCTGCAAGAGAGAGAATTCTCTGTCTTTGGTTTCAGCAATCAAAACAGAATTCAAATGAAATGGCTTCTGTCCTGGCAAATTTAACCTGTTAAGTGACCTGTGGAAGAACCACTTTTGAAATGCAGTGTTATTGTCAGTTGCAACCTGAAGAAGAAACAAACAAAAAAATCAAAACAAAACAACAAATACAAAAACTCAAGCTCCCCCCCAAAAAATCTGAAAAACCAAGCCTCTTTTGGATGAAACATGCTATTCAAAACTGAATTAAAATAATATCATATTTATGAAAATTATATTAAAAAGTTTTTGAAAAGGCAAAGTACGTAATGGAAAATAATATGTCGCTAGAATGACTAAAACCATAAGAAAGAGTTCTTTAAAAATTTTAAGAAATAAGAACTAGCACTTGGAGTCTCTCTTATCACTCAAGAGGTGGTCATGCAAAAGTGAAAAGTCATTAGCAGGTAAAGCCACAGCTATTTCTCCATAAAACTTTGGGATTATTCAGAAGATATTTATGCAGAGTGTAAGCAGGTTTTTGAATGCCGTTGAGATAATTAAAGGGGATAGATATGTCTAATTTAGTCATCTAAAAGTTAGACACCAGTTTCTAATGAATTAAGAAATATTTAGACAAGTCTTTGGAGAAGGCAGTTTAGCCTTAAAAAAAACCCAAACAAAAAAATCAAACAAAAAAAACCCAAACAAAAAAACCTACTAGTATTGAAAGAGGATACAGAGATATTGACCCTCTTCCCCCACACCTTTTTTTCTGTTGGTTTTTTTTGCAACTAAAATATAACCTAGGGTTTTTTTTTGGTTTTGGTTTTGTTTAAATATGAACTTTAATTACAGGAAGTACTAAAGCTCATCTTGGAACTTGAATATTTGAAAGCCATACTCTCAAAACCAAGCAAACAAACCTCACAAAACCCATACACCCCAAGAAAATTAAACAAAAGCATTTTAAGTAAGATATTAAAAATATTAAGTTGAATTAGGAAAGAATACCTTTAGAATAGAAATAAATGCTTATACCAACTGTATAAGAGAAAAGAAAAATACAATGGTTTGCAGAAACATTTACAAAGCAGTTGGTCATGGTAACATATCTACAGCTATATGGTTCATATTTTCACAACTTCATAAAGGCTATGCATAATTTATTAGAAACTAATTTAGTCATGAATATAAATTTTCTGACAGTTGTAAAAAAAATAATCTTTATTATGCATATTTTGCAGCTCAACTTCCTCTTTTCCTTGTTAAAATGTGCGATTATAGCATTTTCTCACATTAACTTCTGACTGCATAAATTATAAACCAGCAGGGACCATTAAAACAAGTCTCAGAAGGCACAGGCTTGCGATACTTATCTACAAGGACACCTTATTTATTACCCAATAAGGTATCATACTAAAATTATAAAATTTTCCTTTAGGCTCTTTCACTATATCTAATTCCCTTTTTTTCTACCAAGATGCAGTCTTATGATTTTTTATGAAAACTGCAAAGGTGCTTTTCAAAATAATAGCCCATATAAAACGCTTTTATAGTTCACTGCTATTTTAGCCTCCCATTATTACATGCCAGAGAAAAAAAATCAAAACCAAAACAAACACAGGAAAACAAACAAACATATCAAAACAAGAACTATCTTAATTGCTTCCTACTCCTCTTTTTTAGGGGTAAAAAAATTAACAAGATTGTGTCAAAATATTGCACTGATTTAACATTATGATTTTTGCAACATGTACCATTAACAGCTTTCAGTATGTCTGAGAAGATGGGTAATAGAGCATTTTACGAGTATTTACCAGTGCTCTACAAGTGATCATGTTTCTGAAAACAGAAGTGTAAAAAAGTGTTATTTGGTGGTTGGGTAACTGAAATCCTTATAGATTTCAGTGCTGAAATCCTTATAGAACTATGCCATGATGCCATTCAAAAGTTAAGTTTAACCTCTGTGAGAAAGCATGGCAGGGAAAAATGCAAACAGGTATGCAGGTGTCCTGTTCCAAAACACCCAGATAAGTATGTGTGCATAATGGTTATAATAAAAATGCAGTTTTCACTTTCACAGTTCACTATACTGTGCAATTTTATTGCTCTCTCACATGAACGATAAAAAAAAAATAAAAAGCCTTGCTTATGGCTATATAAATATTTTTAAAAAGCAGCAGAGAAGGGCTATCAATGATAAGGAGAAAAAGGAACCTGCTTTATCACTGGATAAAGCCAGACAAAGATTTTTTTGCTGGATAAGCTCTTCCTTATTCCAGCAAAAAGATGAATGAGAGGGGATATGATTACTCTTTTATAAGTGCAGCAGCTGAGAAGACACAAGGGCTGCAGGGGAAATAGACTATTTAACTAAACAACAATACTTGCATAGAAACAAATGTGTATACATTGACCATAAATAAATTTAAGCTGACAACAGGCCTCTTATAATCTTACAAAGGACAGCAGAGATGGTAGAAGTACAAGAAAAGCTGTACTTTTAAATGGAACTTGATAAAGCAATGCTTTCTATTATATCAATTCACATGACAGCCCATGGCTAGACTTCAGTACACAGGAAATCCTTTCCAATCCAGTATTTTTAGTACTGAAGTTTTCTTTCAATCAAATATAGAAAAATAAAACATGAAATCCAAAACTTACAAAAAAAATACAATAGTACCATACCTCTCAACTTCATACAACACATACAAAAAATGGATCAAAATAGGCTTAGACTTAAAAAGAAAGCAAGGACAGGAAAAATATACCCTCTAATTTGTAGATCTAAGTTTTGACAACAGGAGAAGCACCTAAGTTATCATTATTAGCTTTTTGAGAAATCTGTTAAATGGAACTTTTGTGCCATGGCAATTTTCTTGAGGTCCCTTTCCTTCACTTTTAATTTTACTTTGACAGCAAGTGAAGAAATATAAACATTGTTCTGGAGAGAAAGGTCAATTTATTCTGATACACAAAATATATACACACAGAAAAAAAACGAAAGAATCAAAAAACCACAGTTCTGAGAGGGTCTTCACTTTTGGAAGGTAAGTCTTTTCACTGAGAACTCTTAGATTTTTTATGCTATCACTAGTCACTGCTGAACCAGCATACGAGATATGAACATAGCCTTAATGAGGAGTATACTAATGGTTTTTACTGAAAGCACTTCAGAGCATCAATGCTAAAGTGAATGAGGACATGTCAACTCTAGAAGCTAATTTGCTTTGATAAAAGAAAAATGCCAAGATTCCTTTAAAACCTTTCACAAAGATGGAATTTAAAACAGTACAATAAACTAACCTAAGCTTCTGTATTTTAAAAGCAGACGGGAAAGCCTGTGTTTTCAGTTGCAATTCCCATTAATGCTATCCTAAACCAAAACATTCTCATTCAAGTTAAGGACTAAGTACATGCTGTTCTAAAAAATGTGATATACAATATCAAAAATAGAAAAAGAGGTCAAACATGTGATGAGTATGAAAGCAAAACAAAGGCACAATATGCACTGCAATGTACACCCATCTATTCTAATATTCGCTTTTTCCAGTTTCCGTCAATCTCTATTTCATTTGCATAAAGCTAGGGAGTGATAGACCTTGCTCCCTACTTTTATGGAAGTCTTTAATCACTTCACACTCAAGTTCAAATGCCAATCATTACACAGATAAAAACATCTGCTGTTAGCCAAGTGTTCCTTTGCTCCACTGTTTTGTATGATACACGACTAAATGTTGTCATCAAATGTAACTTAAAAACTGATTGGTATCAGTAGTGTATCACTCTTTGAATTCTCATAAAATCTGTGTGCAATTCCAGCATCATCCAAGCTGAGTGGAAGAAATAAAAACAAATAAACAACAACAAACCAAACACCCGAAACAAACTGAAAACAAACCCTCAGAAAGACTGAATAAACTAGGTGTTCAGTTTTATTTATGCCAACATAAATCTAGGTCACACTTTAAAGTAAAGCTTCATTTGCATATAGGTTTGAAGGTTTCAGATGGCTTAAACTATTAATGACATTAAACATGCATTCGAGAAACACATGTTCACAAGGCATTGTAACCACAAAACTATGTGATACATTATATTAAACCATCACTACATATAAAATTATCTTTTATATAACAATATATTATGTATATTTTAGTCACTTAACTGAGCAAACTCATAAGTAGACTTTATAAAAGTTGGTATTTTATATAAGGCTCTAGCCATTGACCAAATGCTTGAGAATGTACAAACTGACTCATCTGTTAAGACAGTAGCTTTAAACATGTTACTACCTAACTTTGTTTGACTAAAGAAATTATTCATTTAAGCACCATAAACTGCATGTTCCTCACAATCACGGGTCTTGGTTAAGAGGATCACACATGCAGCAACCCCTCATTATGATATTGTAGTAAACCCCACAATAATCCGCACTACTCAGAAGCCAAATTACATATCTAATATTCACTCTTAGATATATAAAACACATACTGAAATTTGAATAACACAACTGTATATATGAATTGCTTTCTATGTATCCCCTTAACCTTCAGCGACTTCAAACACTGGGGAAAGAAAGGACACAGAAAAAAAGGATGTCAGGAACACTGGTTATGAAAGCTTCTGAAGTAATTTGTATCATCTGTTCCACCAACAGATCAAATAACTTCCTCTCAGAGTAATAAAAAAATGTATGTTCTTGACTAGATAAGAATAAATGAAACTCTTCTACTAGGTAAAGCATGCAAGCAAGAGGTAGGCTGAAGATGATTATGCAAAAAGTAGAATAAATATAGCACATACTTTAAGGAACAGCATATTGCCTCTAAGAAAGATCAAACACTGACCATAAAATTATTGATATTTTATAACCTATGTTTTGCATTTTGATAGCTGAGTAGGTAGGTGTTTAATGAAGTCTTATGGATGTTGATGAATGATAAGAGATCTTTATTCAGGATAAATACCTTTATTTTTCAAGTCAGAGCTCCAAAGAGAAAGCACATTAGTCCCAAGTCAATCATGTTGCTGGCATGAAAAAATAGGAGAATAAGCAAAATGAATGCCTTCTAACACCCATCTCTATATCTGAATGTACCACTAATCTAAACCCAAACTTGATTCAAGCCACTAGGACACAGCTAATAATCTTTCTGATATGGCTAAACAAAGGTAAGAAATAGTAAGTGATAAGACACCTAAATAGAACTGTGAAGATTTGTGTTCAAAGGTTCCTAAGGCAAAGCGTTAACAAGCTAATTCCATATAGTATTAAGAAGTTGCAATTCCTGAGTAAAATGTGACAATGAAAACTTACAATACTCCTTGAGATGAGGGACTCAAACACAGAAATGCCAGATGGTAAATAGGCAGAAATGGATTATCAGGCATTGGAAATACATTTCTGGACTCAATATGTATAATTGAAAATGAAATTGCAGTTTATTTAATTACAAGAAGAGACAGGAAACATGGTGCATTCAATTTATAAAACTAAGAGAAACTAATACAAATATTAAGTAAAGCAATTAATTTAAATATAGCGTCGTACAGTGGTCAAGTAAAGAATAACTGCTATAAAGAAAAAAAACCCTGTATGCAAGGACAAAGAACGGTAAATGTGTCAGCGAAGGACCTGTTGTAGATTGTGAAACAGAAACAGCAATTTAGAAGGCTAGCAGAAATGCAGAAGGATCTGTCCTGCTAGTTCTAGATAGCATAGCACTCCAAAGCAGAGTTTGTATATTGGGTTATGAGTGACGGAAAATGCAAAGAATAGAGCCAAAAATAAAAGAGCCAATGGTTAAGACAACCCATCCCAAGGAATTTATTAAACTGAGCTTTAAGAGGAAGACTAAGAATGACTGTAATCATTCACTCAGCTTCTGTGAGGCTGCATAGAAGTTGTTTTTATAATACGTTTAGGTAGTCACTTAACTCTCAAGCTGCTGAAGATAACTGTAAATACAGTCTACAAGAAAAAAGACACATGTGGATAGGTCCTACCATATGAACATGTGTTGATCGAATAATTCCAAACCCACTTCCTTCAGACTCAACCCATATCATAAGTCACTACTTAGGGAGTACACTCAGGAATTGCACTGAATGTCAGCTAAATCTATAACCAGAGTGATGGTGCAAGACTAATAAAAAAGAATTTTGCACACACCAGCAGTCCCATCCTTCCACATTAGAATCATAGAATCATAGAATCATTAGGGTTGGAAAGGACATTAAGATCATCTAGTTCCACCCCCCCTGCCACGGGGATCATTCACAGGGACCCCTCACACAAAACCATGCCACCCAAGGCTCTGTCTAACTGAGCCTTGACAACTATACTGACAAAGTCCTACCAAGAGAGGTTGAGTGAGAAGCAACTATTGGAAGGACAAGATTAATACCCTCATTAAAGAATTTTAGAATAGTATATACATATATATACACACACCTCTGTTGTATCACCTTTCAGTGTGGATTGAATGTGAGATCTGAAAAAGCTTTAAGTGTTGATATGAATTTTATTTTTCCTCATGATGTTTACGGGGGTTCTTTTTGGTGCAGAGAACATAAAATAAAGCCAGTGCCCTTCCCACATAAAAACAAACTTGGAATTAGTAAATGCAGTTAACAATATCCTGATTAGCATACAGGAGTGTTAGATTAGCCTTGTAATGTACTGTCACATTCTGATTGATTCAATCATTCGACTACTACTGTGCTGCGTTCCCTTCCAATGAAATGTACATATTTCCATGTTCTGTGGGTTTTAGAAAAACATCCAAAGAAATATTTTTTTCTTTTCAATGTTCATAAAATGTTTTCACTGCATGTTCATATATGAGGGGGCAAATGGAAAAAAAAAAACCCTGTGAAATACAGAGCTGCAAGATTACAAGCAGTACTTACTGAGCAAGGCACATGTGGAGAAAGCAAAAGAGAATTAGAGAATGCAGTTTCAGCAGGCTGCTCTGTGCTTTTCTGGGTGAGATGCTGGATCCAGTTCATCCTTAATGTAGCACCCTAATGATTTTATCATCATAACAGTTACCCAAGAGAATATCTGACTTGTGAAACACAAGGTGAGCATGTTCAGAAACAGTAGTTTACAGACAAGCACAAAGAAAAGAAGCATCACAGCATAAATCCAGCAATGTTATCTAAACACGTTCTTAAAAATTTATTTCAGGTTTGTTAGCACAAAGCCTTCGGTCACAAACAATAGCTTTGCTAAGATCTGCTCTCCAGAATTGCTGGTAAGGACAGAGGAATGTTGTCCTGGGTTCGGCAGCCTGCATTAGAAGGGCAGGACTGGTTTTTGTGCTTGTGTCAGAGAACTGGTGCCAGCTGAGAGCTCTGCTTTCAAAGAGCAATACTGACAGTTTAAGAAAGCCTAGGTGAACTGCTAGGACCATATGCATCTTTCTAGTTCATAATTTTGAGTGTAATGATGCCAGTATGCCTTTCCCCATTTATTTACAAACAGCAAGGTATGTTTTCCAGTTTAGTGAATGCTTGGCACGTCTGCCTCTTCAGCAGGTACTCTAGCTGCTAAATTCTACCAGACTCAGCTCAGAGGGGGTCAAAACCTCCAATTTTGTTGCAATGAGAGAAACCTGCCCCTTCTGCAGCCTTCAGCACAGAAGCAGGACATTTGCTATTTGAATTCAAGAAGATCAAGGGACCTATGTGTGGCCAAAAGAAAAGAAAGATATCTATAGCATAAAAGCTGTCTCAGATGTTATCCAAAGAGGCAGTAAAAACATGGGTCAAGGCCTTTCTGAGAACAATATCAGTAGATTTTAGTTTCTGATAATGAGATGGATAACTGCAGGATGAATGATCAGCACTGACTGGAAATGAATCCTAACAGAAGGTGAATCTGTTGTAAGAAATTGATAGTTCACAGAATGTGTAGCATATTCTGAAGAGCAACTATTGTTTTCATGCCAAGAGTCACTATAACTCTAAACCAGCTAATGGTAGGATAAATAACTTGAACATGAAACCTGTATTCTAGGTATATATTTGATTCTTACTAAAGGGACCTAACTTTGTGAGCATTCCACTAAAATATATCTCTAACTTGCATGACTGAAATTCTAATTAAAAAAAGCAAAACCAAAACCAAAAGATAACAAAAAAAAACCCCACAAAACCAACCAATCAAAACTAATCACATCAAGAAAACCAACCCACAACCTCCCCCCACTTATAACTATTAAAAAAAAAAAAAAAAAAACCAAAAAACCAAACACCACAAAAGAAACAAACAAACAAAAAAAAAAAAAAACCAAAAAAAACCAAAACCAAACGAACAAAGAACAAAATGCACTACTGCCTTGAAAACACCATACTGCAACTATCAGCTGTCATTCCTGGCTACTACTACAGTAAGTGAAACAGGGATCCTTTCTCTCTTCATCAGTTTCCTACAGGTTGTTCACATTGCTCAGAGGCAATGCAGAAGGTTTTTAAATTACTTTCTTCGCTCATAGCACAGAAACAGCTGTAATATCTGTGTGAGAAACCAATAAAAATGCTTCTCGTTTCATCATTGTTTAGTACGTGTGCCAGAGAGAGGGAGATAAGCAAATACAGATTTCTTACACATTTGTGGGAAATACCTCCTAAACATAAGATTAGGTCAAGACGCTAGACACCATCTGGAAAAGCACACAGTGATTTGATTCTTTCATCTCCTTTGCATCTTTTAAAGTCCAGGTGAGGACCTTAACCATGACTAACTATGTTGTACCATAGGACACACCATATGGCAGTAATGTTTTGACATTTATGTAACTTCAAAATGATACAAGTTTTACTTTACTATTTGATGATATGGGTTTTGTTGGGGTTTTTGTGTTCTGTTGTGGGTTTTTTTGCCTTTTTTTTTTTGGTTGGTTGGTTGATTGGTTGAGTTTTTATTGGTTGATTTGGTGTTTTATTAAATACAATTTTAATCAGGAGAACCAGATATTTTCTATAGTTGTCAAAACATTTCTCTCCTTAGTAAAGAGAGATAATCTGTTAGTTTATTGCTTGATTTATATAAATTTTAAACTTACAGATTATTTAAATATGTGCAGTAAAGCTTTTTCCTAGTATTTGAGCATATACAAAAACAATAAATGGGTTTACTGAATTTGTAGCACATTCAGTATAATGCATTTGTTCTGAGGTTAGGAGAGCACTGGAATAAAGTGAATATAACAGTCAGCAACTGGGAAAAGGAAGGAGAGGAAACTGAAGTGACAAAAAACAAAGAGGAGGAATTAACCCAAATTAAATAAACTAATTCAAGGTATAAACTGGGTAATTCAAAGCATAATCAGTCAAGTAATCGAGTTTTCTGTGATAAAGATTTGTGGAAGGGTGCTTTAAAGGTGAATTTGAGTTTACAGCTGAATTTAAAATCAAATTTGAATGCATACAGACAAGAAATGGCAAGTAAATACAGTCAGAAAGTGTTTATATATACTTTTTTTGACCAGTCATAACAAGAAAACAGTGTCAAATATTTGGAATATTTCACCATTATCTTAACATTTTTTTAAACATCCATTAAGATGTCAAGGTGTTTTATAGCTTGTAGTGAAGCTTGTGAGATATACAGCAGGTGTTAACCACTATTTCACTATCACAGAGTAAGAAAGAAAGAGGCTAGAGGGGAGATTTGCACCTTGGGTGTCTTTAGAGTACTGACAGGGACATTTTTTCATTATTGGAATTGCTTGAATACTAAAAATCTGCTAAAATCTTCACAGGGGAAAAAACAAAAATAAAAAAAATCCACCTTTGCTTGAGTCAAGAACCAAACATATTAATATATTGAACTCTAAGTATTAGTTGTGACTACTACATTAAAGTTTCTTATTCCTCCATTCAAATTCCTAAACAACCTCTGAAGAAGCTTCTCCTAGAGAATGGTCCAGGCAGGAAAAACAAAACAACACCCCCAAAATACCCCCAAACAAACATGTCCAAGATGTCCAAGCTTTTCCCCTGAAATGCCAAGCATTAAATATAAACATGGTTATTTATATATTAAATATTATTTTAAGAGGTGAAATAATTCAAAATACAGCTACTATTGATACAGAAATAAGACTAGGAAATGGGGATGGGTTTGTGGGTTGTTATTTTTTGCATAATAACATAAATGCTGATGCTATTCGGTACTTGTTAAAGTAGACAAAAAGAAACAGATTTGAACTAAACTTCTCAAGAGCCTAATTGTATTTCTTTGCTATGCTTACAGCACCATTGCTACTAAAAGCTTTAATTAAGCTATAGATTCCATAGCATATGCAACTCATTTATTCAGTTCAGGAATTCATACCATAGAATATTTTTCAGCTGGTAAAGATATAATTGTACATATTTACTAATAAATATTTGCAATATAACAACTCCCTAATCTTATCAATGTAAAATTACAGTGATTTTATTAGATTAGATACTAATTAAAAACAATAATACAGAACAACTATCTCAAAGGCACTGGGAATAGCCAGGTGGTTTACTTACCAAAAATAAAAAATGGTTTATCAAGAGGAGAGATGATTTTTTTTTTAATATTAGTCACATTTTAAAATTGGTCTTTAAAAATCAAATATAAAGATGATAATGTGTCAGAATATCTCTTACCAAACAACATTTTTACTTCCTTGCAATAGAACTTCAACTGGTATAAATGACAGCTGAAACATGAATTAAATTTCAGAAAATTGATTCAAAAGGGAAAAATTAACTACAACTGCAGAGATTGTCTGGGAATGTTCAGCCACAAAATAAACACTGTTATAAGCAAATGAATACACATCAAGCAGACAATATTTTATGAAAATATTACACAGACTAGCTAGATATGGAGTTATGTTGGCAAATTCAAAGTATTATGAAAAGTTTTTGAAAGCCTTCTAAATGGAACAGTCTCCCTCTGCTTCAATTCAGCTTCCAAATTCATTTAATTTAGCCAGATCAACAGCAGCTAGACAGGTAAAAAATACAGAGAACAAAATGCAACACAAAGAATCAGTGAGTATTCAGGGTGGTTTCTCTAAAACATACCGTCACTAAGAATCACAGTCATGAGGGAAGGTGTCTGTGTGCACTTGCTCCACTCTCCCTCACCTCCCCCTATATTTTTCTTGCAGTTTTATAAATGGGGCACTGAAATGTTTTTTGTAATTTACGAACAGCTTCCATCATTAAATGGAAACCTGTATAGACCTCATACGAGACAAATGTGCATTTAACTTAGATTTAAGCTTCTTGATTCTTTAGAATAGCTTATTTTGAGATAACTTTTTGGATAAGTATGTAGTTTAATAATAATTAAAATGTAGTTCATGGATTTATGCTCTGCATGGACAGAGAGGTTGGAATATGTAGGTGGCAATGTTGCACTTTTATTAAGGGCCTGGAGATGCTGTAAAGACCATAGAACATGCAGAAACACAGGAGGGAGACCATCTGACATGCTTTCTCTGCCGCACACTTTGGAAGAATTCAGTTTCCCAGCTTTTCCTCCAATAGCTTGGCTTCCAATAATCTGTACTTTTCCATGCTCACAGGCAGAAAAGAGATCATTGCATCTTGACTTGTAATTTGAGTACAAAGTGGGGTTTATGATTCATCATAAAGTCTTCAGAATATATCGAAAGTGGAATCTTTCAACCAGCAGAAAAATAGATAGGGAAAAAATAACAGTTTTCTTAAAGCAGAATTTCTATTACAGGCACTTATGCAGCATAAGGTACAGGCAAAGCATGACAATATAAAATTTTTATAAAAATACAAACTTTTCTGTTGTTTAATGCAGTTTTTTGTCGACAATGTTGTCAAATGGGTGTCTACCTTGTAGAGGTATAGCTGTGGATCTGGTCCTGCAGACTACATTTATGACAGGCTGAGAGAGTTCGGGTTGTTCAGCCTGGAGAGGAGAAGGCTCTGGGGAGACCTTAGAGCTGCCTTCCAACACTTTCAGGGGGCCTAAAAAAAAATCTGGAGAGGGATTTTCTATAAGGACATGTAGGTATAGGACAAAGGGGAATGGCTTTAAGCTGACAGGGTAGATTTAGATTAGATGTTAGGAAAAATTTCCTCACTGTGAGGCTGGTGAGGCACTGGCACATATTGCCCAGAAAAGTGTTCAAGGCCAGGCTGAGCAGGGCTTTGAGCGACTGGTCTAGTGGAAGATGTTTCTGCCCGTGGCAGGGCAGTTGGAACCAGGCGATTATTAAGATTGTTTCCAACCCTAACCATTCTATGATTACAAGTCACAGGAGCCTAAGTGTAGAGGAGCTCTAAGTCCAGAGGAGGGCCACGGGGATGATCAGGGGACTGGAGCACCTCCTGTATGAAGATAGGCTGTTTAGCCTGGAGAAGAGAAGACTGCAGGGAGATCTCATAGCAGCCTTCCAACAGCTGAAGGGGGGCTATAAGGGTGCTGGGGAGTGACTCTTCATTAGGGACTGTAGTGATAGGACAAGGCGAAAGGGGTTCAAATTTAAGCAGGGGAAGTTTAGATCGGATATAAGGAAGAAATTCTTTACTGTAATGGTGGTGAGGCACTGGAAGGGGTTGCCCAGAGAAGCTGTGAATGCTCCATCGCTGGCAGTGTTCAAGGCCAGGCTGGAGAGAGCCTTGGGTGACATGGTTTAGTGGGAGGTGTCCCTGCCCGTGGCAGGGGGGTTGGAACTAGATGATCTTAAGATCCTTTCCAATCCTGACTATTCTATGAGTCTATGATTCTAATCCACAGTTTGTGTCATCCTTAATCAGAACATCAAAACAAGCGTAAACAATTATACTCCAAAAGTGATTACATACAGCAACCTTGGGGATCTACCTCTTCACAGAGTAACTTGAAGTTAGTCTGGTGTATGAGCTTCTATGCGCCTAGCCAGTCAGGTTTTGGCAGATATAACAATTTTTGAAAGTGTTAGACTATGTGAAATCTCACATACTTTGTAACTTAACAACATTTTTCAAGTGTTTACGTTATAATAAAATATTGAAAAAAGTAATTTTCATTGATGCACTTTACCTCATTATTGAATTTCAGGATCATATCTGAAATTCATATATCTAAAATTTCTTGGGAAAGCGCTATAAATATTCCACTTCTAATGAGCAAGTAGCTAATGTATTCCATGTAGTAGCATGTAAGAAAAATACTGGGTTTAATTTGTTTACTGCTAATAGAAATGTTAGCATTGAAATTTTGGAGAGTTTCCTCACAAAGGAGGAAGTATATGCTTCCAAGCTGTACTAATTTCAATAGAAAAGTGATAGAAAGAAGTCACTGATCACTGTGAATTTTGCCTTGCTAGGTCCAGAGCTGTACCTCTACAAGGTAGACATGCATTTAACTGGAGGGGTAGAGTTCCATAACTTATTCTTTCCCAATTTGACAGAATAAAATTCAAAAGGTTTTAGTTTTCAAGACAACCAGAGAGATCCTTGGCCCCTCTGCCTTGCAATATAAAAAGATATTGTCTCATGCTGAAATATTCTTTCTGCCATCAAACAAGAGAGAGCTGAAAAACAGAGGGACAGAGCGATATATTTCTTTTGCTGATACCAGTGGTAAAGTTCTGTTCAAAAGTAATCAGAATTTCATGCTTTGGATGTACTATTTGATGATTAAACTTTAATTCTTCAATGAGAACTGCTTAGAAAAACCTAGCTATCTATTCAGAACTTTGCCAATTTAATGGACTTCTACAGACCACAAAGATGTCTTTCAGCTAGCTGATTCAGAAAAAGGATTAAAGCACTTAACATTTATCAGTATGATAAGAAGGAAAAAGAGAGTATATTTCTCACTTCTGTTGCCTGAGTCATCCTCTTTCCCCTTATGGTGCAGTCTCTGTCTGCCAACAGTGATTTCAGATCACTCAGGATCTGAAAGACACCTCATCCTCCCTTGCTTCAGCAAAGGGGCCTGTGATGTCACAGTGTAAATGAGATCAGGTTAATTATCCAACTGAAATCCAACAAATAGGGGCACATAAAATATGTGTATTTATGTATTAAAACCATTTTTATTTATATATAGTCGTCAGTACACTCAACTTGTTCACTTATCCAATAAATAGAGTGTGAGAGGAGATAACAGACAGGCTGGGAGAAATGAACCACATCTTTCTACCACAATGAGATCTCATCCAAAACTTCAAACTTGAGACCAAGACACATTGCAGCACATACAATACATAATAAACCTCCCACTTCTACTACTATCACACCTTTCTTTCACCATTGGAAAATATTACCATCAACCATAATGTACAGCTGCTTTGAAACAAAATAGAATGCATAAACAAAGAACAGAAGAAATAGAAATTCTGGAGACAAATTAAACATATTTGATTTCTTCCTATTTTTTTTTCCTACCTCTTTAAAGTCTTTTCTATAATGTTCCATGCAAGGGCATATGCAACTAAAACTAGAGTTGAAAGTAAAATAACTGATAAATATTTTCATTTTGATGCTGAATTTGTGTTGTAATTTAAATGCAGTTTTCATTTCCTCCCATCAAGAAGTGGCTACAAACACTTTAATAAAAAATATTTCAATATCAAGCAAAAATATTTCCTTTACTAATTTAAAATTAGTATCTTGGGCAGTTGAACAAGTTCTCTTTATACCTCTTGGTGTTGCTTGCCACATTGTTACAATGAGAAAACTTAACACATAGTCATGGATGCATGGTAATATCAGAGAGATTTTAGGATTCAGTCACTCCTTAGCAGATAAGACCTTGTTACTTTGAGCTTATTGTTTGATACAGGGAGAAAAATGCAGCTTATTATTACTGAGAATGAAAACACCAACAGTGTGAGGACCAAACATACTAAGCCCACAAACAAAAAGCCTAAAGAATCCAACAGTATGTTGATCAGGTGTATAACTGAAACAGATAGATTTCAGGAGTGCACGTGCATTTTTCATACACGTGTATGCATACGTTTAGCCAAATAAAAAGAAAGTCAACTTAAAATTTCTCAAAACAAGATCAAGAAGTCTAGTTTTTCCAGGTATTTATTAATGAATTTGTAGTTCAGGTGCTTCTTTCAGTAGAGGTCTGTGGGATAAGGTGATGCCCTCATCCATTTCCCATCGAATTTGTCATGGGTTCAGCAGCAGCAGTCATTTTTCTCCTTCTCGGTAGCTGGTGTGTGGCTGATTTACGGCTTAAACCACAACAGAATTCAATGGGAGTTTGAATGGCAGTCAGCTGCCGGTGACCTGAGAGTGATGTTTTCTTTCCATAGGAACACTTTGTATACCAGCAATGCCTTAGACTAGATTTACATTTTTTTAATGGTGTTTAGCCATGCTGCTATTACCAAAGTGGCAGAGAAAGTGGTAATTCTGTTCAGAAAACTAGATTCATCTGTATACATCCCTTTGCATATCTGTTACAAATAACATCTTACAGTTTTATCTAGTATACAGTTGCATATTTGCATTTTATCTAAGCCTCATTTTTTAACCATAGAATTTCAGCGGTAGAGACACTGAAGTTCTAAAGCCTGTTGGGGCTCTGATGCCTTTTAAAGCTTTAAAAACAAAATACAATTTAAATATGACATCTGGTAGAGTTATAAAATCTAGCAGCAGCTGAGGAAATGTAAAAGGATTATTATTTTAAATAGAAAACAAAATGGCAATTTACAAATATTCACTATTTCAGCTACTGCTATACATCGCAGAAGACTACAATAATCAGAAATAATTTGAATGATCTATGAAACAAATGTATCTACTAAATTACAAAGACAGCAGATGTTTCAGTATTTCTTTCTCTTTAAACCCTCTGCTTTCATACATTTCCAGGTCAAACATTCAGTGCATATCTCTTTATTCCTTCTAATTTTCAGCTGTATATTATACTCCACAGCACATACGACACTTTGTCACTTTTTTCTGAAACAATATCTCAGCCACATCAGAGAGATGAGGTATAATTACTGACCCATTATAACACAGTTTTTACTTGATATTTTTTACCTTCCTCTGTAAGTAGCTTCTTGAACTTCAGGTGTCTGATTTGCATGATCATAGGGATCTTTATTGTGAGATCATTATTATTTTTACTGCATGCATATCTTTACCCAGGCATGACTAACTGGTGTTTAATAAAGCATTTTCACAACCAGTATAAAACACACATCATTTCACAACCAGCACATGGTATGTGCAGTATGGTTTTAGGCACAGACAAACCAGAAAAATAACAATTGAATAACCTAGACCTATTTACATAGGGAAAAATTTTGTTTTTAAAATAATGCCCATTGACTACACATAAGAAACTCAGACTCTCATAATGTAATTTTTCACTCAGGTTTTGGAGATTTTTTGTCTTATGGTCTTGAATTTGCTTGCAGATATATCAGTTTTCAGCACTTACCTTTCCTTACAAAGTTGTGTTCTTTCTGATTTTACTTGTCTAATATTTATTTGTGGGTTTGGAGAGACAGGAAAGATATATAACTATACTATATATATTTAAAAAAAAAAAAAACCAAACAAAAAACCAAACAAACAAAAAACCAAAAAACAAACCAAACAAAACAGAAAAACAAAACCAAACAAAACAAAACAAGCACAAATTGTACATTCCTTTTTTCAAAGAAAATTGTCATTGGCCTGAAATCCATAGATCTTACCCATCATAACTTGAGAACTCAACCACAGTTTTCTTGCAACTAACAATGAACTCGCTTTTTTTGATGCACAGAATTGACAGGGTTGTAAGGGACACAGCATTTGAAAAAGAGCACCAAAAGAGTCACAGCCTACCCAGTCATAATGGGTCCCCAGTCATGAAGCTAACAGAAATAGGAACGTGTGACTTCAAGCAGTTTGTGGTAGTTGGCGGATTGTCTTACAGTTGCTTTCTGTTATGGAAAATAACAAAGGAAAACATGAGTACATGGGGGGGGGG
>JAOEHY010024059.1:0-19279 GCA_025447955.1 Psilopsiagon aurifrons
CCGGCTCCCCCTCCTCCCTGGCAGAGCATGAGGCTCAGAAAGTCCTTGGCCAGACCAAAATGTACTAAGCAGTAACATTGGTGTTATCAGCGCTGTTCTCAGGCCACAAGTCAAAAACACAGTGCTGCACCAACCACCAAGAAGGAGAAAAATGACTGCTACTGCCAAACCCAGGACAATGTTACTAATGATGGAGAATGGCAAATTCAGATAGATCTTTAATTTCAAATAAAGTTGTTTTGAAACTTAACTGCTCTCTTGAGGTTCAAAGTGGGATGTCTGTGAGAGTTGTACTACAATGTGTATCTTGGTCTACACAGTAGCTCTGCAGGGATTACAGATGGTTTGGGATAGTGGGAAGAGTGCAAACCTGCAGTCTGCAGACTTACTGGATTTGCAAAAATTCCACCTTAAGAAGTAATTGGATGTGTCTGTAACTCAGAGAAGGTTTGCTAAGCAATGACACATTGCACTTGGATCTGGAAACATAACATCTGGAAGCCAAATGTTAGAGGCAATATAAAAGGGCCAGCCCAACAAACCAGCAGGGCATTTCTAAGCTGGGAACATCCTCAGGATGGACCTTGTCCTTCTCTGTGTGTTCCTGCGTCTGGTGACTGTGGCATGGGGCCAGTATGGTGACTATTACTATGGCCCCTATAACTATGGAGATAATGATGAATGGGTCAATGTGTACCGGCAGGGTTTCAATTTCCAGTGCCCACATGGGCAGGTGATCGTGGCCATCAGGAGTGTTTTCAACAAGAAGGAAGGCTCCGACAGACTGTGGAACTACGCCTGCATGCCAGCAGCCCAGAGCCTCGGTGAGCCGACAGAATGCTGGTGGGAAGAGATCAACAGGGCAGGAACTGAATGGTAGGATACCCCCAACCACCCCTGGAGGGCACAGCCCTGATAACCCCTGTGGAATGTGGGTGCTAATACTGCAGTCAGAGCAATGTAAATGCACAGTAATGCCATCGTATCCAGAGGTTTCACTGCCCTGAAGAACTGCTTGAGACTCATTAACCATGATGCACGTGTGTGAGATGAGCAGCATCACATCTGCCTTCTCTTCAGCAATTTCTTGCTGGAGGGTCTCACTGTGCTTTAGAAATGCTGCATTGTTTGGTCACTTACCACCTCAGCTGCAAAATCGTTTGGTCTTGTTATTGTTGGTTCACAGATGAGGAAAATAAGGCATGAAACTTCAGTGAGGAAAGGATAAAGCCCCTCTTGAAAGACCACTCATTGATCACTGACTAAACTGAGGAACAAATTTCAAAATTCCTCACTCCTGCTCTTATCACTAGGGACAAAAAAAAAAAAAAAATAATTGCACTGGCTTTTTAATTTGTGTTTTTGTTGCTAAGCTTTTTGGCTTATGCAGTGTCAAAGGCTGTTTTCTAGTCATGCTGGTATTACGGGAGCCAAAAATCCACAGTAACGAGCAACGATGGTGGCATATATATGCATGATAATGATAGAGAAGATCATGTTAATTTCCTAATACAGACAATTGAGACTAACCAAACATTATATGTTCCACCAACCTTAGAGGCAAAGGTGATCACATTTTATGGCCACAGTAATTTCTGGAATATGTAGAGTGTTTCATGTTTAGGCAGTACATAGCTAGCATTTAATTATCTTCTGATTTTTTCATGAAATATGAAACACAGTTTTGGAAAACTCTGAGTTTGAAATATTCTTTAAAAAGAATGAAATGAATGCAAGAATATTCTCAAATACTTGAAATGGGGTTGGTTGTGTTTTTTGTTTGGTTTTCTTTTCCCCAGAAATTGCAATGTGATTTTTCCAGATTTCATGTTATATGGGAGCAGGTTAGCAATGAAATGTAAAACTTCTGCTTTTTAAATGATTCAAAATTCTGTTTTGAATTATTCACAGTCTTTCATTACCACGTGATACATTCCTATGGCTGATGCAATTGCTAAGGAAAAAAAGATTGACCCGGCACTTAATTTTGGAATAGAAACTGAAAAGAAAGGGGAAAGGCTAGAAAACAGGCAGAAAGAAGACACTGTAATAATCCTAGATGACTTCTTCAGTTCTCACACATTGATGCAATTTCTACCTATTGCATAGCAATTTCAAATTAGACCTTTCTATTGTTCAAAATAAAATTATTTTCATTTTCCTTCTAAAAATCCCTGACAGCAATTCTCAAGTTCACCTCTTACAAGCAGGACACTGTGAAGTCTATACAGAACATTTTCTTCTGCTGTCTAACCATGGGGCCATATTCATCACCATGCTCTATATGCTTAGCATGACTACATCCAGTGTGTTATCTAAATCTCATTTCCTTCACGTCTTAAAAAATATTTCCACTTTGTCCTTTCTTGCCTACATTTTTTCCTATTACCAACTACATCTTTTTTCCAAAGTATTTCTTTTCCAACCCCTCTTTCATGTGTTTAACCCTGTTTTGCTCTATTTCCTAGCTTTTGGAGTTATTTTAGTTATTTCTTCTCTGGCTCACCTTTTCAGTCCAACATCCTTACATTTATCTGTCTTCTCTGCAAAGATACCCTTCTTCCATACTTCTATCTACTGGGGGAGGGAAGAATATACCAAAGTGACTAGGGAACACATACTCCTTTGCAAAGGTGAACTTGTGCTCCTAATGACTTAGACTATCTCCATGTATCTTAGCTAGCTGTGCCTTGTTGTGTTCTGAAGTTTTCTGCTTAGCTAGTTGCATCTGCAGTGTTTCATGGACAGCTGCTTGCTGTAAGCCAGTACATCCCTCACTGTTCCCAGACACTGCTGCCCAAGAACCCAGCAGGCTTATCCCAGACAGGAGTGAAAGACTGGGCCAGCAGGCAGCCAGCCTGGATCGACTGAGTGTAAACTCAAACCTCAGATTAAAGTGATGGCATGGATGCAGCCTGTGGGGCCTTTGACAATCCCAAACCTTCCTTCTTGGCAGTCTTACTCCTCACAGCTGTCTCGCTTTTCTCTCTTCCATGCCCAGATCAATGCTATTTAGAGCCATACACAGCTCTAAAGGGATTCACTCTGTAATCAAGTGGGACCACAAAGATGAGTCACAAACTGTACCCTTAGTTCCTGTTTGGCTACCTCTGTTTCCCTGCTGATCTCCTGACAAACCAGCCTCTCGGTGAGCAGTACATCATCCTCATGTCAGCTAACACAGCACTCTGTAGGACTTGCTAGTCTATTCCCCATCCCAGTGTAGAATGGACTGTAATATTCTTTCTTCAGCTCTGCCACATAGGGCATTGTGTCTCACCTTGCACATCACACCCAGGAAGATTCAATGGCTTGTACTACCAACAACTGCAAAGCTGCCAAGCTTTTCCTAAAGTTTAAGCTACACTTTCTTTTCCTTGCCCTGCCTTCGCTGAGTAATGTGAACTAGCATACTGCATTCTTTGTAAAATCTTTTTAACTTGTTAGTAAGTAGCAGCTATGCCTTCTCCTCACCTACAAATCCTCACCCATGTTTTTGCTTTCAGGCTGAACACCTCTCCATTCTTCTAGCTCTCCTTTGGAAGTTTTGTACTCCAACACTCCTAAGCAAGTGCTGATCTTATGTACAGCTCTCATTTGAACTCCCTCCGGTTTCTCAGCCATGTCCCAGAAACTCCAATCAGTCAGAAACACGAAAAAAATGCCTCTGTCAAATTGTGTTTACGACATTTCACAAATCACCATTCCAGACTATTGTGCAGTTGCACAACAGAGACAAACCCAAAAGATGTTTCTTTAGAAAAGACAACAAACCAAAAAAAGCTTTAGAGAGAAATTAAGGGAAATATGGAGCAGAGAAGAAAAGAGTTTTTAACTCATTATTTTCTTTGGCCATTAGCACTGGAGGAGAAATGGTAGAAATTATGTGGGGAGCACAGGGATAGGAGAGTCGTGAAGCTGCAGGGCAGGAGGCAACTATAGGCAGAGCTTGTTTAGCTTGCTTGCTACACTAAGTATCATACAGACTTCTAGGATTAAACCCATAAGACTTTGCATTTTACAGATATGAACAAAAATATTCAAGAGGAAGAGGCCAATGACACAGATCTTCATTAGGCATCTAATTATGATGCCTAGGTTATGACCTCTGCCCCTTTCCAAGGTCAATGGAGAGAAACAGGTACTCTAAAAACTGCACTCTGTGGCACTCTGTCTCTCTCCAGAAGCAGACTCATGAAAACCAATCACTTCTGACAATTGCCTAGAATTAACTACTGGCATTTCAAAATACATGTAACTATAGGTGCTTTGCTGATAAATGCACCCCTGAAGTTAAGCATTTATGTACATATACTTCTGAAGAGAGTTTGTTCTTTTGTGTTTTGCTGAATGCACATGAAAAACCTGTGAATATGTTACAAGACTCACAGGGAAAATTTAGGCAATATGTCTGATCAGATGACCAGGGCTGCCTTCTCAGCTTCATTAATCTGTCAATACATTTGAAGTTAAGTACGTGTACAAAGGTTTAGTTGAATCTTTCCTAACACCTGCAGAGGCTATCTGCTAACCAAGATGCTATTCTTGGTCAAGCTTATTTTCTTAGCTCCATTTGTACAGCAGCAAGTTTGACCTTTGGTAAATATTTCAAGACCTAGGAAAAGATAAGGTTGGAGTGACAGCGGGTGAGGCTGTTCTTCACTGTTTCTCTAATACTACAGAGTTGTCCCTACAGACAAATCTTTGAATAAGGTACTTAAGAACAAACTGTTTTTCTTGCCTGAAAGTGAACATGCCAAAGGATAGGGATCACATGAACAAGTGAACAGAAGCTTGCAAGTGAAAGAAAATTAACTCTTCCTCCCAGGAGAAAATGTTTGGTTTACACTACATAATGCAGATGGAACCATGCTATATCTCCAGTACACTCCCAGATATCCATAAGGCACAAAGCAGAAACATTTCCAGCTAAGCAGTATTTAATGCATGTTTATTGCCTCTTTTTCCTTGTTTGGACTGCTGAGAAAGTGTCTGGATGGGACTTGGAAAAAAACAGGTATTTAGAATTTCCCTCCCCACTCCCATTCTCACTCTCCTTTGCTTTCTCTTTAAGGGCACAGGCAGATACACACAGATCCTTCTAGTAGGCACACAACCCCATTGCCCACAAACTAGGTGCGAAGACAGAGTCATGAGCAAAGGAAATGGCTGCAGGAGCCTCCTATTCAGGCCTTCGCAGCACACCCCAGTAAGCCTGCAAGGAACTGTTTCTGTTCTCAATCCCTGACCAATCCAAGTCTCAAATCTGAGCCTGTATTACTCAAACCTGATATTGAAGGTACCCTTTCAAACTGTTCTCATTTGTGCTATCTATGCAAACAAGTTAGTTTTCTTCAAAGTCCTAGGTTTCTGTTAAAGCGATAGTGCTACAAGCTTTTAGCACAACTGCAATGGACTGAGTCCAATGGGAGCATCTGAGTAAGAGTGTTTTGGTAGATAGGGAGGCCTCATCAGCTCCTTGGGCAGAAAGAAGAAAGTAAGTAATCACTGACCCCTAAATGAAAGAAAAAGATAGCTGAAGATGACAGCAAAGTTGGCTTTGGCATGTGGAAGTCATGAAAACATGTCTCACCACCCTACAACAGATTGTGAAGACTCCCGATAGAAGTGACCATCGGAGACTGGCATGGCCTAATCAACCATGGAAAAGTCATTCTCTTTGTCTCAATGCCAGCATTTCAAGTGTCCTGAGCCTGCCCTCAGCTATTTATGTCTCCCCACTCATCTGCAACTCACCATTAAACTAGCTTTCATCATATGACTAACCAAACTACACAGAAGGAGGACACTTCACAGAAATAACTCAGGAGAGCAGGACAGGGCATCCCTTCCATGCTGTAACAAAAGGAAATTAAGTTTTGGATATTGAAAGTAAGAGATTTTGCTGGAACAACACTCCAGGAAAACACTCTATCATTAAAAATGCCTCGCACACTTTCAACTGTGGCCTTACCAGCTGCATGAGGTTAGGCCACCTCTCTCTGTATGCCCTCAGGGAGGGCTGCAGATGAAAGCACACAGTGTTATTTCTACTGGGTCAGTTTGCCTTGTCTGATATATCTCCCTAATATATAGATAGGTTAATTTGTCTGTGACAGGCTGTAGAGAGATAGATAGCTTTAAAGTAATTAATGGTGCAAGTTTTACAGGAGCCACCTGCTCTACAGCAAAACAGTGGCATTTTTTTCAAGTACACAAAATGACTCTCAGGTCACCCTGTTATACGGAACAAATCACCATTAAGGCAGCATGAACCAGTGACTACCGACCTCTCTGTGTGTCAGACCCTGCATGATTCCAGGGAGCCTCAGGGAGTGCTACACAATGGGTACAGCAAGGATGCAATGCAGGCTCTAACAGCAACAATTACTGCATCTTTACTTGGGCTCTCTGAGTGGGTTTGTAGTGAACAGGCTTCCCCTTTGGGTTGTCATCCTCAGGACAGCATGCTACTCAGGCTAATACCTGACATATCCGAAGGACAGGGGCCTGACAGAGAGGTTTACAACAGAACACCAACATTAGATAGGGCCCAACACTCTGGGGCTTTGTCTAGCACAGAGCAAAAATTAGAGGTAGGCATAATTATGAAATTTCACCACAATTGGTGCCATTGCTTAAAACAATTATACTGCTGCAAGCAATATTTGTCTTCACGCTGGCAGGCAATTTTTCTTACTTGGCCATAAATCAAAGGTCCTGAATCACTAGCTTTTATTCACCATACTAGTTTGTAGGATTTGCTGTGACAGCAGTAGTGAATTCAACAGAGAAGGAAGAAATCCTCACATATTGTTGTTTTCCGATTAGCACATAGAGCATCTGACTGAAAAGGTGTGTGAGGAGGGCTGTTTGTAGCCTTTGAAGAATTACTTTCTGCTTGTAGGAAAGAGGCTGACTGGGAAAAGGAAACAGAAGGAAAAATGGTACATAAGCTGACAAATAAGCACTCAAATTTCTGAGAGCATCTCTTCATTTTTGGAGAAATACTGGATTTGACTTGAAAATTAGAAACATGCAGGGGAAAAAAAATGTGTATTATCCCAAAGCTAAAGAAAACTACTTCAGTGTCACTACCATTTTTTCTTTCATTGAACTCAATATTGAGCTTGAATAACAGACTGCGGGATTTCATGCGTACGAGATAAAATAGCAAGGGAGAACTGAACATAAGCTTAAAAGTATATTTCAAATTTTACTTTGAATATTTGTAAAATAAAATGGCAATTTAATGATAAGACATGTCCAGCTATCCTCTTCATCCAAGAAACTAATTTTTATGGAAACTTTAAATACTGATTTTTTTCAAATCAAACTTTTCATGAGAAGATAGACTCAGGATGAAAAATAACTAAACATTCCTAAAGTTCAGTGCCCAAAGATGTACACACGTAAACACAGGAGAGTTATATTAGCTAGATTTTTTTCAATCCACTAGAAAAAGAGGGGTCCATCAGTGACATCTCTCTCAAAATAAACCTTCCCATCAAAATTGGACTGTATTAGTAGCGGTGTCAAGAAAATAAAAGCTGTCAAGAAAAAAGGGCAAAAAGGGCAGGACTTCTCAAACTTAATGTGAGCAGGTGGGGAGAAAAGGATAAGGAAGAACCTCCTACAAAGACAAGAAATACCAGACGCTAATAGATGGGGGTGCGACATTGCAAGGTAATGGTGAGCCTCAGAGAGGAAGTGCAAAGGAAAAGGGGGAATGAAATGCTCCTGTTATTGCACGTAGGAAAAAGACCTAGAAAATCTCCCAGGGGCACAAGGACTGGAGCAGTGGAGATGCATGTAACTGGGGGAGAGGCAGAAGAAGATGAAGAGATACAAGTTTGGTTCTACTTTTCACAGATTAATGCTCATCTCACAACAGGTACAACCATTCTCTATATTTCTGTGGATCAACCTTCTATCAGGATAACACCCATCATCTGCAGCTATCCAGTATGTTTACACAGAATCTTAGCCATATGTTCCCATGGCCTATGTGCCAAAACCCAGAGCAGCTTCCTATCAAAGTCCTGCTGAAATCCTCTGAGTGACAGCCAAACTGCCTTACTTGGTGTGATACCATAGCAACTCAGAGTCCTCATCATTGCTTAATTCTGAAGGTCTTTGAAAGAGTCTCACAAAGCACAGCAAGAACGTGTGGCCTCAGCTATGTGGGAGATGCAGGGATACAAACAACTGTAAATACTCCTATTTGAAAAGCAGAACACAGTGGAAGAAGGGACATACAGAAGAGACCCCCTTGTTCAAAGGTGGAAGCTGAAAGTTAGGCAGTGGAATTAATCCCTGCACTCATGAAAATTGATCAGTTTTTCAGCTTTTGCATTTAAACTCTTGAGACGCATGCTTTTCAAGAACACCTGCATGAACAAGTGAATGACTTTCCAAACACCAGACTCTGCTCCTCGACATGTTTTCCCTTCTGGAAACTCCAGGGTCATTAAAATAAACCATGACGTCATTGAATGAAACCAGGAGACATCTGACTCGTTTGTCAATCACGAAGTTACTTCTGAAAGTGTCTTTTGAATCTATCAATGTATTTGATATCATGGTATTGCAAGGAAGGTTTGCTACAGCTCAAGGCTGACAGTTTTCCTTGATGAAGGGAAAAGAAAGAAAATGACAGGAAATGGAAGAAACTGAATTTCTGTAATTTTCTCCAATAGGGAAACAATAAGGCTAGGAGGGTGCTTGAAAGAATGAGCACTCAATAGCTGACTTTATGAGATGCCTGTTTTCACATTCTCCTTGTCTTTAGTCTCCAGGAGGCAAGCTATTCAAACTGATTATCACTTGAATTACTTTGGGGATCAAGATTCAGATGCTAGGAGGGTATGCAGAAAGAGAAGCATATATCTGCATGCTTACAGACCATGTCTATTCTACTTGAAGGCAGTGATTTAAGTGTGTGAGAGAATTGCTGCGTACACAGAAAGCATGAAATAGCAGATTTTTCTTTTGAAAATCCAACCATAAAATTAATGTGAGACTTATACTTTCGTAACACCTCGTAACATTTTTCTCACGGAAAAAAAATGTTATCAAGATGTGATCTCAGCACAAGCCTGTCATATTTTGATTTAAGTGTGTCTTCTCCTGGAGACAGGTAATTGAGAAAGAAATAAAATAAATCACTGCACTTCTTGCATAAAAGAGTTTGTAAGGCTTCTTTTTGGGAGAGAAGCATTGAAAAGGTTTGCTCCAGTGAACCCCAAATGCTCAAATACCAAGTCAAATACAAATATTAATGAACTACTCTGAAGTCATGTTGCGGTTTAAGTCCAGTCAGCCACGTACCTTGCTTGCTCACTCCCCTCCTTTCCTCCCCCCCATCTCTCGGAGGGATGGGGAGGAGAATTGAAAGAATGTAACTCCCATGGATTGAGATGAGAACAGTCCAGTCCTCAGCTCCCCTCAGTCTCACCAAGACAGAGGTGAGGATGAGGGCCAGGACAGTGAAGAGCAGTAGGACAGTCAGGTACAAGTCCACGGCCACATCCATCCCGCCCTGCTGCAGGAGCCGGCCTGTATTTCAAGTCATTACCATAAAGTACAATGAAACAAGAACCTCAGCCCACGCCCCCCATCTGATGAACTCTAAGACAGCAAATACTGGCTGTAAGTAACCTATGACATGCTGAAACTGTGAGATCAAGAGCAACAACTTTGAGACCCAATAAATCTGCATTGTGATGAGCGACTATTAATCCGAAACAATGAATGCATATCACAAATATGATTAGACACACTGGTCAGATCTGTTGTTGTCTCAACCCTTTGTGCCTCACATTGGGCACCAAAAAGAACTGTCATGGTTTAAGTCCAGTCAGCCACATAGCTTGCTCACTTACTCCCCCCCTTTCCTCCCCAGCCCTGCTCCCAGAGGGATAGGGAGGAGAATCAAAAGAATGTAACTCCCACGGGTTGAGGTAAGAGTAGTCCAGTAACTGAGGTATAACACAAACCACTGCTGCTACCACCAATAATAATAATGATAAGGGAAGTAACAAGAGAAGAGAATACAACCGCTCACCACCCACCTATACAACTGCTCACCACCCACCGACCGATACCCAGCCTGACCTGAGCAGTGATCTCACCCTTCCGGGTGACTTCCCCCAGTTTATATAGTGGGCATGACGTGCTGTAGTATGGAATATCTCTTTGGTCAGTTTGGGTCAGGTGTCCTGTCTCTGCTTCCTCCCACCTTCCTCTCCTCCCTGCCAAAGCATGAGACTCAGAAAGTCCTTGGTCAGACTAAACATTTGAGCAGTAACTAAAATCATTGGTGTAATCAGCACTGTTCCCAGGCTGAAAGTCAAAAACACAGCACTGCACCAGCTACTGAGAAGGACAAAAATGACTGCTACTGCTGAACCCAGAACAAGTCAGTAAACAGTTGAGAATGCCAACACCAGAATGATCTTCTTGCCTGATTAGCATGCTGAAATTATTAAATACTTTCATAGGCTCATAGAATCATAGAATAGTTTAAATAATTTTAAATGCAACATTAATGTTAAGACATTATTAGTTAACTACTGCTGCTTTCTTATACAAAGTGGTTACTCAATGCACAGCAAGCGCATACAGTGCTTCCCAAGACAAAGGCAGGCCCTTAACTTTCACCCTGAATCAAAATCTTTAATGATGTTTTCAGAACTTCTTGGAACTAGTATGGAATCTAATACCATGTTTTTCTTACATATTCTTCCCTTTCTCTTGTTTATTAGGTATCAAACCTGCTCAAACAATGGGCTCGTGGCTGGTTTCCAGAGTCAGTATTTTCCATCTGTGCTTGACCGTGAATGGCAATTTTACTGCTGCCGCTATAGCCGGAGATGCCCATATTCATGCTGGTGAGTTCAAGCAGAAGCCAAATCTGTTAGCCTCTTTTCCCCAGCAGTCCCTATAAATGTCTTTCTTTGGCACCTTGACCCATGAAAAACTTTGTCTTAAGAAAATTTTAACTGTGTTTTATGGGGCTAAGCAAGTTATTTCCAGTCTGGTAACAGGACTCTGGAGGATCCATGGCTAAGCGAAGAGAATGAGGGCAGACTTATACTGAACAGCGCAAGGCAGTAACTAGCCTCTGGGTAATAGCAGCACCTCCCTCTCTCAAGGCTGTTTGAAGAGCAAATTCAAAATGAGCTACTGAACATAGTCCAAACCTTAAAAAATAAAAGGCGGCCTCACCTCAACACAGTATTACAACTGCTGGTGGCAACGTCACAGAGGCCATGGAAAAATGAGCTACACATCCTGAGCTTCCCTGTGTCCCCAGGTGTGGCTTCTGTAAACTGAGCTGGAACCCCAGTAGCAGACTGTGTAGAGAAAGCTGATACTGCTCCCTCTGTTCTTTGTAACAGAACTCATTATTTTACTCTCCAGGGCTATTAATCCAGCTATTCTCACTAATACAAAGAACAACCCATCTGCACTTAGAAAAAAGGAGAAAAAAGGAAGAAAATGGTGGTGGTGGTGGGTGTGAATCTGTGCTTGAATCTTTGTTTCAGACTCAGCTTTGAAGTAAACTTCCCACTGAGATGCATACAAACTGTTTACATGCCTGCTGCTCTTACTTGTCTGGCTGGCTACTGACCAAACACAACAGCGGTGCCTTGCTTTCCATCTTTAGGTCTCCTGGCAGCCAGGAGGAAATGTTCTTTCATTATTATTGTTAAAGATTTTAAATTACAGGAGCTCTGTAACAAAGTCTTTGAACGTTCTCCTGCCCCCCTTTCCAGCCCACACTGCCTGCAGAGATTTTCTGCCCTTTGGGTTTATTCACCTACCTGCCCAGGCTCTTCCCTTTGAGGGAAACTCACTCTAACTTTTAAGCAGTTCTTCCAATCTCTTACTCCTCTAATATTGCACATATTTTCAGAGAGACAATAGAAATCTTCTATGAACTCTTCTGTTGTTGTTGACAATTCTGCTTTCCTCAGACATCCTCCTGCCAACTAGGAACAACTAGGACAACTTGTCTCAGCCTTGCAAATTGGCATTCAGAGTAATGCAAATACCAATGTAAATTTTTGGGGTTACTCATGCAGCATTTCCATCCCAGCTACATACGGACTCTTACCCTGTCCTTCTGTTTCCAACAATGACAACACTCCATTTTTGTGTGTAAAAGAATGCCTTATGCAGGTCAGCCGCTACTGTCTTTCCACACAGAAAAGGTAGGTGAAGAGTTTCTCTCTTTAAGCAGGGCAAAAATCCCACGTTCTCATGTTCTTCTGGGAGGGGAGAGCTGTAAAACCCCTGGGAAGACCTCTCACTTGGCTTGTGAAAAGCTTCTGGTGCAGAGTTTGTAATTATGGGTTCATTATAAAACCAGTTTATACCCTGTATTATCAGACTCAGTCACTCAATCTGGAACCCAGTTTGCTCCATTCAAGCTAGTGGCTTGTCTTGACACTTCCATATTCTACCTGAGAGCCTTCACTCTCTTGAAGTGCCTCCTTACAACATATTTCTTCCAATTTCTTTCAAGCTCTCATTCTGCCTTTTGAGTTAGCAAGGTAGATAGAAGCTCCTTTTGCATATAGTTATCCAAATTAGGATGTTATGGTCTGGATGGACAGACAAAAGGATGGGCAAAAGACTGGTGACAGGCTCAGAGGGTAGTGTTTAAGGAGTGATACCCTGTCTGGGTGCCCATTACAAGCAGAGCAGCGTGACTAATGGTCTACCCTGGGACCTTTCCTACTTAACATCTTTATCAGTGACCTTCAGGAAGCAACAGAGCACACTCTCGCCAAGTTCACATATGACACCAAACTGGGAGAAACAGCTATTGAGGGGGATATAAAGAAAACATTTTGCTCTATGAGGAGAGTGAGAAAGTAGAGCAGGTTGCCAGTGAGGCTGTGCAGGCATCATCCTTGGGGCTGAATAAAAACCTGTTGAGGTCCCTTTCCACTACAGTTATCTTGTGATCCCAAACAGGATTCTACACCATGCAGTGAAAATCCCCTCTCCGAAAGAGTGGTCTCCTGCCTGTTGTCTGCTGAGAACAGTTTCTTTTCTGTTTTATTCCCTTTACCCTGTCTAAATAGCATATGGGTGAATGCTAGTTCTTATGCTAACGTATAAGTGACACAAACTGTCATATTGTAGCTCAAATGCCCCTGCTTTTCACCCACTTTTGCTGCTACAGATGTGACTTGTCCAAATTGTTCAACTTCAGCATGCTACAACAAAACTTCCCATACGTTAAGCCCAGGAGATCTCACTCATAACTTTGCTTCTATTGGTGTTTTCAAATTCACAAAACCTTGTTCACACATCACACTTCTGGTCTGTATCTTGAACTTTATTTAAGATGCACTTGACAGAGAGAACCCATTTTCCAAATAATCTGCAAAGCAGTTCTGGGTTAGCATGGGTAGGACCTCAAAATCTAGATGCATATAAGGCAAAATACAAATACAAAAGCAGGTATTCTGCATGGTTTCTCTTGGCTTTTCTTCTTCAAGACTATGCTTCTCATGAGGTGGTCTTCCCTAAAATGAATAAAACCTGGTCTTCCCTATGTATATGTTCTATGCAAATAGTTTGTTAGAATTTGACCTGGTTTTACAGCTGGAAGATTCTTGTGGGTTTTGAGTCCTGCTAATACTCATTGAAATACTAATTCATGACACCAACATGCTGACTGAAACACATATGTAACACTTTGCTTAACTTAACAACACGGTTAAAGCCAAATACATACCTACGGACTTTGCTTGGTAGCATCTATATCCTTACTCTTAGAGCCCGCAGTCCTCTTTTGCAGCTCATCTTCTAACCATTAATTCCCAGTTTACCTGCACATGTTTACCATGTTTAAAATAAATATACTAATCTTTTCCAGCCTCACGGTTTTGCACTTGGTATTTAGGTATGGCTTTTTTTACAAGTACTTTGTTTCCTTCCTCACCATGCCAAGTTTTGTCATGGATTCTGCACATTTTTACCATACTGAAAATAATTAACATTCCTTACAGGACGCAGAAAAGCTCCTACTATTTTACCTGGCTAAGGAATACCACCACAGTAAAATAAACCATGTGCTGACTCAAACCATAAAGGAAGCAAATCTATTGCAGATGCAGAGAGAAAGTTATTAAGTGGACCCATTAGAGTTCAGATTTTTCTCTTTGTCAGGAAATTGAAAGCTTGATCCATACTCTCAAAAACAAACACATGTCACAGAACAGGCCCAAGTCTGCATAGACTGTTTATGACTGTTTCCTCTCTCCAAACAACCAGCAGTTCAAGTGCCAGAAGGTCTGTCTGAAGCTGTGGCTGCCCTGTCACAGTAACACTGTCCAGGCAACAATTACATTTTCCAAGAATTATGGGGCTTAAAGAATTTATTTGTTTTCTTGACTCAACCTGCCAGTTTCATGTTGAAACTGATGAGATCCTGTGCAGGTTTCTCAGAGATTACCACCAGTAGACATACAGATCCAAGAACAGACGTGGTAGAAACACGCACTTCTGTGCAACACAATTCCCCTCACGGCTTTTCCTTTTCTTTTTTCTTTTTCTTTTCTTTTTTTTAAATAAATGTATTTAATGGAGGTTTATTTTGTATCCCAGCAAATACAGCCTTACAGCTTGACCTCCAGGACCATCTTCCAGAGCCATCCTAGGAGAAACTCACTTACTTAACATTTGAAAGCTGGTTAATGTTATTTCAGACATGTCTCTCCTAAGGAACAGGCATAAGAAGCCTTGAGCTCTCTGCTACTGCTTTTATCTTTACTGCACTAGCTCATGTAGGCCTCCAAGAACAGTGGTCCCACTCTGTTGGCATCATGGCTCCTCAGCCCTGTGAACGGAAACAGAAGGGCAGTGATGTTTCTTGGAGAATCTGAGATACCAGATCCTGGAGCCTGAACTCAATCCCAAAATACACGTGATAAGGCCACATGAGAAAATTGCTTATCTCTAGAGCAGCTCCATGTCACCCCTAGTTCCCTGGCACCCCAGCAATCTGGGATATACCTGTACTGGGAGCACTAGCAGGAATTTCTGCAGACAGTTTGCTAAGACCATCTTTGGCTTTTCAGCACAGTGTGCTTTTTAAAAGGGGATGACCAATGTCTTCCAGCTGGAGGAAGAATTGAAATTGATTGAAGAGGCATATAATTCCCATATTCCCTGAATGTAACATGCAGGCTCTTGGCTCTTGAAAAAAAAAATTTCTCCTTTAGGAGAGTCATATATTTGAAGCATTTTAAAATAATATCTGAAACAGCAAGGCCATTCAGGGGACACTCCTCTTCCTCAAAGGTCAGAGAGTTAATGTCAAAGATTATGTTCTCCTCTTGAAATGAAACAGCTTCTTCTATTCATCTTGTTAGCACTGTAGTTGCACAAGAACTGAAAAATGTAAGAGCACTCTGAAACAACATACTTACTAGCAGGGAATAAGTATTTTCAACAGCTGGAGCAAGAAACCATGAGCTCTACCACTGACTGTCTTTGATATTTCAAAAGACTCATTTCTTTCATCTGCTTGAAATCTGAAGGCAAGCCATACCCACAGTTCCCATTTACTTCTCCAAGGAGCAGGCTGTACAGTATTAATAAAGCCATTGGTGGGACTCTATCTTCTTATCAGTGAACCACAGACTGATGATAACAATTTCTCAAGGCAGTCATTACAAAGAGTGCTAGGGATCACTGTGGGTTAGTACTAAACACTCTTCTCAGTGCTAAATGAGTAACTGTGTTTTCTATTAATCTCTAACAGTAATTCTTCACCATGGAAAACAAACAACATTACTAGTTTCAGAGTACAACAATAACAACAGTAACCATGTTAAATATTTTTGTGCCTTTTTCCAATGTTTTCTACCGTGAGCAAGATTTATAGGGCTATAGTAAAGTACATTAGAAAAACATGGGGATGGGTGCGGTGATGTAAACCAGTCTGAAGCTAAACTATCCCACACCTACTCTGTCCCAGCTAAAAGCCCCATTATGAAAATACCTTTTTCTGTCATGTTTTCCAGTTCCCCAACACACATGCCAAACCACTTATATCCCTTCTCACAAACCTTTCTTTCCTGGTTTTTAATGTAGAATTACATGCTTTCTCCTCTCTTGACACCTATCTGCATATCTGAGTTTAGAAAACAATCCCACTAAACACACCCTGCTAGACCCTACACAGATACTCTGCCTCCTTGGAGTTCACTTGGCACCAAACCACCCAGTGCTTAGGTCTCACAATCAGTGTAACACGGGTCTTCTCACAGCAGATTTGCAAGCTCCTCTCCTAGGGCCTTCCCTCATGTATCCTTCTCAGGCACCACAAGCACCATGTCTTGGCTATAGAAGCCAAGGTTTTGGGGTTTGGGTTATATGCCCCACAATAGCAGCAGGGACTTTGTCTCAGCACTTGCTGTTTCCAAACTTCTCACTACTCCTCTAGCTCAGTTTCCCTTGTTAAGAGGTCAGTGATAGCAATGCTTACAAGGCCCTTGTGCAGATTACTGTAGATGGTTCTTCCCAAATGGGTCTTGGACTCCTTGGGAGTCCAGACTCCTGCGGGCAGGCAAACTCTTACCAACTAGTGCAAAAAGTCTATTACTTGCTTTATAACTCCTCTCAGGTACAAACCATATATTGTCACATATAGATTATAAATGTTACCAAGTTTGTAAATATATTACCTATCTGTAACATAGTTCACAGTTGATATGAAACACTTGATAACAAGGTTACAGACCAAACTACAACAAATGCTGAGGGAACTGCTGCCCTGTGCTGGGCAGACCACTTTGAGAAAACCCTTAATGGCTGAATTAAATGACCAGAATTTCTCCCTTCCATGAGAAAACCACCTACTGAATATCCCTATGCATTAAACACCAGAGGATCCCTCAGTGCAGATCTTTTCTGCGACTTAGCGAGGATTCCAAAAATGGGGATGATAGAGAAGAGCTGGGTCACACCACAGAGCCCTGCTGTATGACAACCAATTGCATTTCCTCCCAGATGATACAGCGCAATCCAGGTGACCTTGAGATGCATGGACTTAAGGGAACAGTTTCATAAATGAGTACAGCAAACATCAAAGAGAACTGAATTAGACAGACCACACAGACCCAAGTGAACTTGAACACTGCTCCCATAACGCTATTTATAACTTTTCTCTCCAGAACAAAAGGAGTCAGTAGCCATCTGTCTACATAAGACAAACAGCAGAGCAGCTCAAGTCCCCAAATCACTTACTTTCAGTAACTGCATACATTTGACTTTTGAATATGTCTTAGTGGGGGAGCCTTAGGAGGCTGAATGGTAATGTGGAGAAGTTAATATAGAGGGAAGGGAAGACGACAGCAGGCAGAAGACAGAAGCTAAATGAAGGCTCACTACTGCATCCATTCACTTCAAAAAAACACCACCTGCTTCTGTGAAAGGTCTGCGAGACCCTTCACAGCAATTCAGGAGCTTGTAATCAGATTTCCTTTCCAAATGAAAGACTCATGAAACAAGCTCAAGAACTAACTCTCAGTTCTGCCTCTCAGTAGAACTGCAAACTGCTTTTTAACCTTGTGTTTTGCACAGTCTCATCTGCCCAGTACATAGTGCTGGTCAAGATCACAGAACATTTTCCTTGCTGAATGCCAAACAGATGTTACAAAACACATTTGGTGGAACATATATATAAACACATCTTGGCATTTTCACATAATAACCTCAAAAAGCCTAAAACCCTGGAGCTGAGGGGGAATGCAGAGCTAAATTCTGGTCCATAGCTGGTTTTCATGCCATAGTTTAAAATATCACAACACCCCAGGAATCTTCAAAGATGCACTATCAGAAAATCAGGTTCCAAATTACTAAACTAAATATGAGGATTCTCCTCTGGCAGAGGAAGCGGCCACACCATTAATATTTCTTACCCTCCAAAACAGGGTGTCTACATTCTGCCTGCTGTGCCTTTGAGGTATTGGCTGAGCTAGCTGGTCTGGGCTAAACCTCCACCAGGGGTGGCTCTAATAAATTACTCATCTAGGCTATCAAGTTACAGCGCCCAGAAACATTCTCTCGTGCTGTTTAACTTACTAGCATAGAATCACAGAATCATAGAATAGTTAGGGTTGAAAAGGACCTTAAGACCATCTAGTTCCAACCCAACTGCCATGGGCAGGGACGCCTCACACTAAACCATATCACCCAAGGCTCTGTCCAACCTGGCCTTGAACACCACCACCAATAGAGAACGCACAAATTTCCTGGGCAACCCATACCAGTACCTCACCACAATTACAGTAAAGAATTTCTTCCTCATATCCAATCTAAACTTCCTCTGTTTAAGTTCGAACCTTTGTACTCTCACTACAGTCCCTAATGAAGAGTCCCTCCCCAGCATCCCTATATGTCCCCTTCAGATATTGGAAGGCTGCGATGAGGTCTCCACACAGCCTTCTCTTCTCCAGGCTGAACAGCCCCAACTTTCTCATCCTATCTTCATACGGGAGGTGCTCCAGTTCCATGATCACCCTCGTGGCCCTCCTCTGGACTTGTTCCAACAGTTGCATGTCCTTTTTATCTTGAGGACACCAGAACTGCACACAATACGTCAAGTGAGGTCTCATGAGAGCAGAGTAGAGGGGCAGGATCACCTCCTTCGACCTGCTGGTCACTCTCCTTTGGATGCAGCCCAGGATACAGTTGGCTTTCTGGCCTCCAAGCGCACAATGCAGGCTTATGTTCATTTTTCCATCAACCAACACCCCCAAGTCCTTCTCTGCAGGGCTGCTCTCAATGTCTTCTCCGTCCAACCTGTAGCTGTGCCTGGGATTGCTCCCACCCAGCTGTAGGACCTTGCACTTGTGATGGTTAAACTTCATCAGGTTGGCATCAGCCCACCTCACAAGCATGTCAAGGTCCCTCTGGATATCATTCCTTCCCTCCAGTGTATCGACCGAACCACCCAGCTTGGTGTCATCAGCAAACTTGCTGAGGGCGCATTCAATCCCACTGTCCATGTCACCAACAAAGATGTTGAACAAGACCGGTCCCAACACCGATCCCTGAGGGTCACCACTCATTACTGGTCTCCAGCTGCACATTGAGCCATTGACCACAACTCTTTGCGTATGGCCATCCAGCCAGTTCTTTATCCACCGAGTGGTCCACCTATCAGATTGATATCTCTCCAACTTAGAGACAAGGATGTCATGTGAGACAGTGTCAAAAGCTTTGCACAAGTCCAGGTAGATGACATCAA
>JAOEHY010024061.1:0-16026 GCA_025447955.1 Psilopsiagon aurifrons
ACTGGAATGGGTTGCCCAGGGAAGTTGTGAATGCTCCATCCCTGGCAGTGTTCAAGGCCAGGTTGGACAGAGCCTTGTGTGATATGGTTTAGTGGGAGGTGTCCCTGCCCATGGCAAGGGGGTTGGAACTGGATGATCTTAATGTCCTTTCCAACCCTAACTATTCTATGATTCTTTGATTGTCATGAGGCTAAAATGCAAAGAAAAAATTCCCTGTTTGTAAAGGTACTGACAGCACTGCTTTGGGAACAAAATTATTCTTTAGAAATTTCTTTTTGGGGGAGGGGGTGGTGTTCAAGACTTATTCCACCAGAATGGGAGTAAGCAGCTCAAGGTGAACAAATATACTCTCTCTTACCTTGCAAAAGGACATATTGTTACACCAAAGTTAGGGCCTTCAAACCAATCATACATGACTAGTAAAAGAACAAAGTGTGAAATCCATCCCTCCAGCTTTTGTATCATTTTTTGAATTTTCTTCCATGTTTCCTAAGGCAGTGCCTGTAGTACACTGCGAGGCTGTCTTGACATATTTAAGAACATTTTCTGTCATAACTGGAATGCTTTAGGTCTCTTGCAAAGGCTCTAGAAGAAAATATATCTTCTGTTTGTACTGCTGTTTGCTGTCTTTTGGTTTAATAGTATGAATGGGAAAGACTGATGCTTTTTCAACATTTCTGCAAACGTGGATTAAATATAAGAATGCAGACTCCACACACAGCCTTCCAGGAATTAACCATCTACCTAAGATGTCAGGGTAAGTTTGTTGGGTAAAAGATTGGAAAGAGTATAAATATAATAAGAGTATATAATATAATAAGAGTATATAAGAGTATAAATATAATATAAGAGTATATAATAAAATCTTCCACAGAAGCAAGGGAAACTCTCACCCTGTGTTGTGAACTTCAGCAGGGAAGGAAGTGAACAAGCAGGTCAATATCATTGCACTAAATATGGCTGTAAGGCATCATAGGATGGGACAGTGCAAGATGGTGAGACACCACTTTCATTTAGAAAAAGATTATGGAATAGAAGATATAACTGAAGGCAGACCTTTTGGAAAGGTCACTGGCAATCCTTAGAGTGTTATTTGTTTGGGTTTTTTAATTCCTAGTAGTAGCTAAAACATTGGTGTGTTATTGACATGGTTCTAGCTACAAATACAAAGCACAGCACCTACAAGGGCTACTGTGGGTAAGTTGACACCATCCCAACCAGACCACATAGACTACTTCAGGAGCAATAAATTTCTGCTCCACTGCCTGGCTTCTTAACAAGCTTTGAAACCAAGGTAACTAAATTTATGCTTAGTTTATTTAAGGTTTTCATTGTTTCCATAGAACAGCTACTTCAAAATACCTGATCATCTGTTATTGGAATCGCAACAAAATAATTTGGAGTCTCCCGTAGACGTTTCTTTGATGCTTCTTGCCCCAGGTCTTCCTTCTGGTCTTTCACCATTCCCTTAGGCCATTCTTGGGCTTTTCCTTGCTCCTGCTTTCTCTCTGTAGCTTTTTGACCTTCTGTTTGTGGGGATAGATCTGCTTTTAGCTGTTCCTGCTCTTGGTTCTGATTCTCAATCTGCTCCTCTGTCACCATACCATCCTGCTCCATATTGTCTTCAACCTGCATCTCCTTTAGCTCCGCCACTTCTGCTCTTCTGTCTTCTTGGCTCTGGTCCTGCTGGAGTTTTGTCACTTCTCCTCCTTGATGCTGCTTTTGGCTTGGAGCCCCCTGTGGCACCTGCTCCACCACAGCCAGTTCACTCTCACCTTCAGATCTTGTTATTGTCTCTCCCCATTTTTGCTTTGGAACAAGCTGCTCTCCATTCCCTAACACTTCTTCATCTTGGTCCTGAAGGCAGGTTGCCTCTTCATGGTCATGCCCCAATTGCAGCTGCACAGTGACTTTGACGCCAGCCATACCTTGTCCTCGCTCCTGAGGCTGAACCTGTACAGTTACCTGTGGGAGAGTTGGCCCTTGGCCACTCTGTTGTAACTGCACCTGCACGGTCACTGATGGGGCCTCCCATCTTGGGCTTGGCTTCTGAGGTTTCACCTTCACAGTCACCTCTGGGAACTCCAAACCTTGGCTCATCTTCTGTGGGCACACCTGCACAGTCACCTCTGTGGCCTCCCACCTCTGCTCCATTTCTTGTGGTCCCATGTTTGGGGCAATGCCTCCTCGTGTTGTCTGCCTTTGCAGCTGCACATTGACATTGTCCCTTCCCTGGGGCTGCTGACTGAGGGGCTGCAGCTGTGCTGATGAGAGATGGTCTCGTCTTTGCCCTATCTGTAGTGGTGAGCAGTGTTGCTGAGCTCCCTCTGGACTTTGATCCGCATGAACCTGCTCCTGGACTATCTCTTGATGCCTACTCCTACACAAGTCCCCTTTTACAACCTCCATCCTACAGCAACAGAATTTTCTTCTCCAAAGCTGGGGATTCTTCAAGATCCTCCTCCTCTTTCTTTGGCACTTCCAAGTAATTTTTTTAAGCAACTGGAAAACAAAGAAAAAAGCTCAACAGCTATCGAAAGAAAGAAGTACAATAGTTCAGTCAGGGTTCAGCTCTGCAGTTTCACTTGCTACAGGGAGCACCAACCAGGTCAAATAGCTCAATATAAACCCCACTTCAATATTAAACCACTGTGGTAGTTTAAAATATACAATAGTCTTGACTTCTACCCTTGCCCTGTTTAGGTCACACATATGTTAAGGTACAAGTATACCATTTTGTAGCATGCAGCAGTATAGGTGTAGGTCTTATCAAGGGACCTAAGGTAAAGAAATCCAGATTAAAAGAATAACCTGAGCCAAAAACTCAAACACTGACTATATCCAAAATCAATTCTGCCAGTGAAGCTTCAGTCTCCTGCAACAGCAACATGCTCCCATCTAATCAGACCAGCACACATTTTTTTTCCTCCCAAGTACATATTACTTCTTTTCCACTCCAAAATCCTGCCATGTGTTCCTTTATCTGAACATCTTCTATTCATCCTATCTAATATCACAGAAAGCCCAAAGGTTTTTTTTTTTTCTCGTGCTAATTGTTTCAGAGGCAAACTCCACAGAATCCCAGAGAACCAAAATATATTTCCTCATCAGTCGGTACAGCTCTTCAGTGCAGTTGGATCTACCACATCCAAACACAAGTGCCACTATTTAAGGAAGACATCTATGCAAATAAATCCTGTTTGGTCTGTAGAATTTATCTGTATCAGGAAAAATGGTTCCAGACCCCAGACTATGACCTGCCTTAACTTTAAGTCCTTTTGAGTCACAGCAGAACTGAGTTTTTCCCCCTGAAGCTATATAAAAAAATGTAGGCAGATATGTTTTTCACAAATCTGTTCTCCAAGACAACCAAAACGTTTGTTCAAAATTTGGAAGAAAACTAGATCCCTCCCCACCCCCACAAAACCCACATCCAGGAAAAAGTCACAACTAAACAGACAAGGCCTAACAGACCCACACAACCTAAATATTTTAATACTGGGCAGTCCAAGCCACCAGTAATACACCTCTCTCCCTGTATGGAGAAAAAAAAACCAAACCAAAAAATGCAAGCTTTTTTGCAGTGGGCTAAAGATGAGAAGCTTAAGAAACTCACCCTGAATTCATATTAAACTAATATACTTTCAAGAATCCAGGTGTTGTTCCACACAAAGGACTAGTTTTAAAAAGTGGATTTGAATGCTTGCATATACTTCATATGCAATTTCACTAATCAGCTCTATGCCTTGTGTTCAATTACATTCCAGGCATCTTGTTGCCTGTATGTCAAATCCAATGCCTTAAAAAGGCTAATGAAGGGTTTTTAAAATGCAAGAGACCAAATGCTTATGGAAATAGATCCTGCTTCTGGAGATGAAGCATTGTGGTCATAAACTAATTAAAAAATCAGCTGTTACCCATGATATTTGTGCCTGGGCTTCAATGAAAGACTTTGTCCTTCTGGAAGAGTGTTTAATCAGGGATATGCCAAGTCACTGATCAGCTAGTAGATGATCCTTTAAGGAAAAGCAGAATCCAGCATAAAACTTCATCCTGAAACAGCATGGAACTTACTTTCAAGTATCTCTCTAATATCAGATTTGTCAAAAGGAAGCTCTAACATTGGCGACAAGCAATGGAACTGGAAGACAAGAAAAATATTGAAGCCTCCCCTTCCAACCATGTAACTGCTGTAAAACACGGGTGCATTTTTCAAGTACTTGTAATGGAATATCAGCTGCTGAGACTCTGTTACACTCCTCTACCTTCCTCACAGGCAAACTACTTGAGAAAGTAAGCCCCTTTTTCCTCTTCAGAAGTCAAGTCTCAAGGATGTGCAAAGCCTTGATGAGTACATACTATGATGGTTCAGCAAAACTCAAAGCATGCAGCAACCAAGTAAAATAGTAAACTCAGCTTACTCTGCAAACAAGTATTTATATGCAGTCAGTCAGAAATAACATTTAATGCACTTAGAGTGACAGCAGTATTCATGTCACTAAAACTTCATAAACCCCACTGAAGTCCTTGTCTTATTAGATGTGCAGCTGAGGCATGATGCAACAGATTTAGACAAACACTTTCTTGCACACAGACCAAGTTGCTCTGGGAAAAATTGTTAAAAGACGTAACAACTTGTTAAAACAAGTGGCAAGTGCCAAGGTGGTGGGCATTTGTTGGTTTCTCTTGGTTTTTTTCCCCTTCCCAAGCTAACATTTACAAGCTTGTCATCTCTTGCATTTGTGCCTGCACAGTAGCTTTCAATGAGGACTTTGCAGACTGTCACCAATGTAGGAAAGAAAAACATGACAGCTCAGGCTGAGTATAAAAGTAGCACATGGAAAGAAGCTTTGGTGTGCTTTACTAACTAATGGCTTATGGTTTTCAATACATAATATCCAAGTAGTCCTGTCAATATTACACAGTTCTTTCCCTATACTATTTTGCTGTTAAACCTGTGTTGCTTCATAGATGCAAATCTACCATAAAAATCTTTTGTCATCCCCACCACCTAGAACAATTAGAGCTGCAACCGTTACCCAGGCACCCCATCACTATTCACAAGTCCACGGAGTCCTTGCAGCCATTACATGGCTATAATCAAGTCAGGAATTAAGAGCTCAGGATTTCTCTGCCTTTTGCTGTACAGCCTGAACTCCTCAGAGGTTGACAAAGTGGTAGCATCTTGGTCATTCAAACACTTCAGCACCTGTATGAAATAAAAAGCTGCTATAGATCCCAGAAGGCTCCAAGCTTCCCTCAAACTTCTTCCACTGTTGCCTTGAGCCCTGCCAAGCCGTTGCAAGTGACGACATCGAACACTTGTCCACCTACAATAAGATCCAGTGCAAGGCAGACAGCCAAAAGCCAAGTGCCACAGATTGCACTCTGTACGAATAAGACTACACAAATAAGAAAGGTACTTTCTCCTATAGGACTTAAAAAGCCCCAAAGTATATTTTTTGGAGCTCCTGAAAAAAAGCTAGACCACCTACTCATATCCAAAGCATGTAAAATACGAGAGCTCTCTCTTCAAATAAGTTGCTCATTCCACTTTTATCCTTTCAACAGACGTTCTGCAGATGCCTGCATCCCAACCAGTAGCTCTGAAACAGCAAAAGCATGAACTCCAAAGGCAAGCTCCACCCACCGTTAGCCCCATGCCTGTATCTGGAAACAGCTACTACATCTGCTTAGCTAGGATCACCCTTGACTAAAAGGGTCTATAAACATCCAGAAGGAAAGTTGACCTGTCCTTTATAGATGTAGGCATCATTTAGTCAGAGACCTCAGTTTGCCCTCTGCTGTTTCTCACCTCCTCAGTCTTACAGTAATTAGATACTCAAAGTAAATGACAATACATAATTCTCTGCTGCTCTAAGCTTTAACTCTTCTAGTGTGAAACAATTTCCCATTGCCATTGATAAACTACCCTTCCATTGCCTGGAAGCTAGGCAATGTTAGCTTCTACCCAGTTTTTGTACTGCAGGGAAGCCCCACAGGGAACTGCTGACAAGGTAGCACTGCCTCAATACTTCTGAAGAATGATGTTGAAATCTGCTACAGCCACCCTGCCTCATGCAAACCAGTCTCCCTGAGCAGAAAATAAGCCATGACAGCAGCTCTTACACAGTTCTCCTTCAACAGGTAGGTCAAACTCCTCAGCTGCAACAATAACATGCAAGTTTGCTGTCACTGGTTTGGGAAACCCCAAATGAAAGTCATGGACCTTGCTTTCTGCCTCAAGTCCTCCTACTCACTCCTCAATTACAGGACAGCAGGATGCAGATCAGCAGCTAAGGAGAGGGTTTGCCAAAGTCCAGAGAGGCTGCTTAGACTGCTGGGAATAAAAGGAAGGCTTGCCAAGGTCCTGGTCTAGCAAAAGCAGCTGCCCACTGCAATAATTCACTTCTCATGTTTTACCCAACGTGTGAAGGAGCTGCTTGGGGCCTCCCTGCTCCCCCTCTGCCTCTTTCTTCCTATTTCACTTCCCACTAAAACTATCAGTTTGCTGAAATAATCTGGTGTACAAGAGGCAAAGGGCATTTAGGGCAAGCAGACATGAGAGCAGCAGAAGTCTCTCTCTGAACAATACTGCCTTCTGGCAACCTACGCTTAAAACATGCAACTTGTCCAGCCATGCTAGAACACTGTAGTTACACAACCCACTTTCCTCAGTCTTCTGATATATCTGTGTGACCATCAGGCTTTATTCTCCCGAGGAATAACTGCTTGCTTTGCAGCATGGACATCAGATACTTGTATATTTTTCTTGTTAAACTGCCTTTTCAGGATTCAGCTCCCCATTATTAAGTTGAAGAGGAAGCAGCAGCTCATGGAACCTACCATAAATACTCTTAGAAACAATATTTCTATATAAATCGTACCATTTTCTAAGTCACCACAGTGTACCACAAAATCTGTTCACTTCCTATCAATGAAATCTAAATTAAGTTCGGTTAGGAGAAAGCACATACAATTTATCGGGCATGTGTTTCTTACCGGTTTATTGCACCTTCACAAGTGTGAAATTTTGTTGCTGTTGACAAGAAATGGTAGCAGGAAGAACTGAGGAACCAAGATTAAATTCAATAAGCAAGTCATCTGTACAACACAAATTTAGCTAGAGAACTTGCTTTACCAAAACACTTCATCCTGTCTCACCTTTTGCTAGAGGTTTAATATAGGGGGAGGAGGAAGGGTGAAGGTGGTAGGGAATACAGAACCACTGCTGAATAACACAGAAACAGTGGCTAAGTGATCAAAACCATCAATGTTCCCAGGTCTTTATATAGTAGTGTTCACAGTCTAAACCTAACAAATTCAGAATGAAGAAAATTCACTGGTTGGTTGCTTTGGGTGCAACATTATCTGTTAATAAAGAGGCACCCTGGTTCAAGAGTTTCTTGATATTTTTATTAGCCTACTATTTTCCTAGTACAAAAGTGGCAAAATGAGCAACTCACACCTCTCAAAACCGATATTGTATTTCACCACGTCTATTTTTGTCTGATTAGTAACCCAAGTAACAAATGCATAAGGTGTTCCAAGTGGCTATTTAACAGAAAACCACTAATTCCTCATCAACACTAAACTTACAGAGTCTGTTCACCTACACAGGTGAAACAAGGAATAGGGTTGGAGGATGAAAATAAGAAATTGGGAGCTATGAACTGAACAATATTTATGCTTGGTGGAAAGACATTAGAGGCAGAAAGACCCACACTTCATAGAGGCAACATGTACTTCACAAAGATACTTTTTCCTTAGCAGCTCATTATGAATCAACACATTGTCAGACTACATCAAATGAATTGTTCCCAGGATACAGATGAAAGATAAGAAAGGCTTGGCTTGTATTTAATGATCCAGCACTAACATATCGGCATGAAGGTGCAGTTTCAGCATTTAGCATGTGCTATGTATGTAATAGTGACTACAGTGACTTACAAAGACCACCACTATCTGATAGATTAGGAAAGCCAACACCATTCCCCTCTAAGTGGAAAGCAGTTACTAGCTTTTAAATGACAGCATGCAGCTTGCTTTATTAGCCATTGTTTAAAACACTGTAATTAGAAAAAATGTTAGATATGCATGATAAACTGTCCTCTCTCAAATAATACATGCTCCCCTGAGAATTACTGCATTAAAGATTTTCATAGAAGTATCTTTATACTGACTAAGAAACTGTATCACACTCCCATTGCAGCAAGAACTGATTCATCCATAAAACACATCCTAGTCATTGCTTTTCTTTATGAAGATCTCCAGGCAGCCATTAAACAGCAAATAGCCTTGATGCTGTGCTGATCCTTTAGGTATAACAGAGGAAGGTATTCTGTACCTTCCCAGCTGGTTTAAATTATCATCCCTGCTGACTCCCTCCCCATCTTGGGTGAAGCAAAACTCAGTTAAGGTGTAATTCACTTAACCATGTTAGCCTGCACTTCAAAATGTACCTTTGCACTTCCTAGAATAAATTAAAGTGATACTCTTGTAGTAAGATACAACAAATTTAAGTTAATCTACATATGATAGCATACATCTGAGGTTACTTTGATTTTTGACAGGCATATCATTTATGCAAGCAAACATCATTCTTTAAAAAGGCAAGAGTCAATCACTTCTGATGCATGGGAAACTGAATACCAGGACTGAAGTAATAATTAAAAAGGATGAGGATACACACAATCACCTGCTCAGCAGCAGACCTTGCAGGTACATGCTGACTTTGTTACTCTTTCATAAAGGCAGCACCTAAGCCCTCACTGAACAGACTGGTGAGAAGGCTAAGCCTAAGACTGATCTGAGAAACCTCTGTTCTTGTAAGCAAGGTTTCTTTCTCACTCAGGAAGGAGCTTCAAGTCTGGCCCTCCATGCCTGCATTCTCCCAGCCACCACCAGAGATGGCACTCCCATCACCCACTGACACCAGAACTTCTGAGGCACCCATGAACTAAGCCAGCTCTATGCAGGATGGACACCTCTTCCACAACTGCTTCTATCTCAAAGCACTTTGAGTGCAAAAGCAGTGTTTACACTGTTAGAATTAGACGAGCACCCACACCTGTATGTTTGAGACAGCACAGTCCAGATACTGCCCACCTACTCTCACACACAATTTCTTAATGTACTTCTATAGATTCCAATATTTCAGCAACATTGCACAAGTCAGAATACTTCATCTGTCCAGTTTGCAGCTATAAATTAAGGAGATAATTTCTGATTAATCAGAAATGCAATGCATTATATCACTTAAGCCTCTGTTTATGACTGTCTCAAATAATATCCAGCCACAATGATTGTCTGCAATCTAAAGGAGTTACTCAGTAAACTATGGCTCTTCTTAAGTACCTCATATCCACTTGGAAAAACAAATATAGATTATTTTCTCCTTTAAAATAATTATTCTCTAAGTACACAAGGATATATGTAAGTTTCCATCTTAAGTGCCTGAGTACACAACCGTGGCAAAAGAGAATACCATATCTGGACATCTAAGACTTTACTATAAGTTTTAATTATGCATATTTCAAAACACCATATGAGCATCCAAACCACTTACTGTCAGGTCCTTAGCTCATGCCTGCCTGAAGCCTTTCTAATCAGCCAATTACACAAACACTATTCAAGCAAGAAGCGTGAAAGATGAAGCTAACACATTCTTTAGGCTAGAAGTGTACATGGCAGAACACAGTACATCCAGGGCATGCCACCTGTGCAGCAAGTGCTGCAGAACATCTGGCCATCTCACAGCATCCAGCCCCTGTTCAGCCACAGCAGAGTAGGATGAAGCTGAGATGGAGGCAGGCACAGAGCTGCTGAAGGTCAGAATGTTCCTCCCCTCAGAGGAGTGTACCTGAGGGACCAGAGAAAGCATCTCTCAAATCCATTAAAAACACCAAAAAACCCCAAACAACCAAAACCTCCTTCTTACTTGCATAAGGACTGAAGATTTTAGGGAAACCCAACTGCCCTGTTTTACAAGCATCCTCAAGAAAAAAAAATAATTCTTCTTTACATAAAGAATAACAAACTATTTTAAACTCAGTTGCTAGTCTGCTAATTGCCCAAAGGGCATAGTAAAAGCCACTGGTTTTGACAACATACATTATGCATAATAATGTCTGGTTTGTACTTATTGCGTAACATGGAACAAATACTAGCTAGAAACACATTTTAGCAATGCAGAACTCGAGTTACGTGAGAAAGTCATGCTTTTGCGATTTAAAAAAGAGTTCAAAGTCAGTAGCTTAAATCTTTCTTTGCAAAGCAACTTCTACTGACTATTTCTTGTTGCTATACTGAAGCACTTGAAAAAACATTTTCCATCTTCAGTTGGAGCAAGGTTGCAACACAAACCTTACTGCAAAACTGAATATTTTTCAATAATGTTTAAGAATCTATTACATACACCTCCTTTATGATCTCTGAGGCATGTTCAATAAAAACAATCTTGTGTACTGATGTATGTAAAGAGAACGACCCCATGTGTCACAACTGGAATGGTTTTTCCGCTATATAAACAAACACTTCTGCATAGTCATGCTCCTATTGCAGTTTACCCTGCACCAAGGGACTGCAGACCTATTCAGATATGAAAGGTAATGCTATTTTTTCCCAGCCTTCCTACCTGTATTCTAAAAGGAGAGCTCAGTAAAATCAAAGTATTTGTATGGTCCAAGAAAAAGCTCCTATTTCAATAAGTAGCTTACATTATGCATGCCTTCTGCTAGAGGAGCACAGATCCTTCTTCTAAAGAAGATATAAAAGCATCTGAGCAGGGGGATGGAAACTGTGACGTAAGAGGCAGCCAGTGGAAAGACATATGGAGGCAGAGAAATAAGAGATATCAGGAATTGGCAAATCTCCTCTTACATTTCATATTCATGTGCTCACCACATTTAGACGCAAAGACAGTACCTAACACTCCAGCACAGGGTTTGTGGTTTGGGTTTTTGCATTCTCCAAAGCACATGTTATTATACACACAGCACTGTACAGCACAATAATCCTACATTGCTAATCTGCATTTTGTATTAAAGCCAGAAATAGCGGCAACACGCTGGACTGTAGTGAAATTACAAAGTACATTACTATTACACCATCTTGCAAGCATGAGCTGTCCAACTACCATTCAGTATATACACAGCCTTTTTGTCCTGCACACATAGAGCAGGGGAAATTGAACAAAGCAAAGAGCATTTGTGATTCTCAACTGTTATCAAGAAAGTAATTTTCTTCTCAAATTGAAGAATAGTTGCAGGGTATAAAGAAAACAGTTATCCCTGAAACTCCTTTATCTACTCTAGCAAGATGATGTCCATTACATTCTCCAAGTTTCTCCCTTTTTTCTGTTTTGTTTTTTTTTTTTTGCTGGGTTTTTTGGTTGATTGGTTTTGTTGGTTAGTGGTGGGGATTTTTATTTTGGGGGGGAGTGGTGGTGTTGGGAACAGGATATATTTCCACCTGCATTACTGCAATGTGGCCAATGGAGAGAGTCAAGAACTAATGCTCATATGCCACATAGTCAATATTGTAACATGCTTCTGTCAAACTCTCCTTGAGATGCTTATGCCTTTTTGTCTGAGGTACCAAAATAAAAATATTAAAAAAAAAAAACAACTTTTCTTCAATGACAACGGAAGATCCAAGAGCATCCTACTCACAGTTATCACCATGAAAGCTGTTACTTAGACTGCAAGTCTAAAACAACTAAAAACCTCTATCAATTTTTTCCTGGTTTCTATTAGCAGGACGTGTTGGCAGGGAATGATCCTCAGTGTATTCAGGGGACTAACTACCTACAGCATTTGGGTCAGCTTCCTTGGGTGGGTTAGGAAAGAGCTTGTGGCAGGACAGGACTGAGGGGAAGGTTATGTCTGACAGCTTCCTGGCAAGCTGCTGCAAGCAAAATAATGTCTGCTACACAAATTTAGTCTCTTACTACACAATGTTTTACTGAAGCATACAATATACCCTAAGTTATAAGCTGTAGGATGACACAGCTGAATTACAGTCATGATTTTGAGCAAAGCTCAGTTCTGCATCTGTTACCCAACTTACTGGCCTTCAGAAGCAGCAGATCACACTAAATGCAGAACTTGCCTCCTTCCCATTCCCCGACTTGTCTTAAAATCAGCATCACATTGGGACATCGCTGGTGAAAGATACCTCTGACAATGAATTCTCAAATGTAACAGCTAAAAACTGGCCTCTCACTGCAGCCTATAAACCCTATCACCTAAACTCATGCGTTGAGAGCCTTCCATAATGTGTTGAGAGCCTTCTGCTTGATACAGTTATGAACACGTGACTTCTTGGGCATCTATTAGGAAACTGTTAAGGCACACCCTTGCCAAGACTTGAGTTAAGCAGGAACAAATCAGCTGCTTTGATAGATTCTGAGATTGTGGTCAAGTCTTCAAAGAAAAAACAATCCTGAAAAATCTTTTTTCCATAAATTAAATCTTAATTTGCTAGGATCCTCCTGGGGAGGAATAACAGGTCTGGATATATATTATGCAAGCAAACAATTCTTGTGTGCTGTGGCTTGTAACTTTTTTTATGGCTGAAATTCTCTTGTGCACTTAAAGATGGGCCAGATACCCACAGTAGAAGAGGCCTTTTTTTGGGGTCAGTCATCTCCACCTCAGATGTGATGCTACACATATTCATTCCAATACACAAGAGAACAGCAGGAGCTGAAAGGAAATCTATGACACTCACTAGATGAAATACTCTAGGAAACAAAGAAATGGAAGGATTTTAAAGGCAAGCTTGTTTCTGTGGATGTTTTAATAAGGCTATTACTCAGAAGCATCCACAGGAAAAGAAAAAATTACCTAATGCTACAAGATAAGTAATCATTACTTATTTGTTGAACACATATTCAGTGTGTGTACAGACTCATGTTCTTTAGAAGCTGCTCTGAGTTTTACTAAGTCACTGAAAAGAGAAACAATACCATATTTAATTAACTGCTCAAATAAACTATAAAAAAGTTATTTACAGGAGTTATTTTGTCTTTATTATGGATTTTAAGGAAGCAGTAAGTCACCTTTCTATATTAAGAAGGCAGGAGAGAGACTACATAAAGCTATAAATACTATTAATTGCAGAGTAAGGCACAATATCATTAAGAGCTATGGAAACTGTCCCATCTCCTTTATTCCTTTTGCTTCTGACAATCAAGTTTAAGAGAATGAGTAATTGAACCTTTCCATCAAAACCCTTGTGTGGATTAAATCCTTTCCAAGAATGAACTAGCATTGATTACTTGTAAGAACTAGCAATTTTAGAGCCACTTTAGACGCATGGAACGATCCCAGAACTTCAGAAGCTGGGCCTTCAATGAGCAAGCAGCTGCACCACCAGCATGGAGATGAAAGCATATGATCAGTTGCTTCAGAAGCAACTCAAATAGATCAAGAAGAGACATCAACTGTAGTCGATCTATTTAAATTCCTAAGATTATATGGAAACATGGAAGAGAGGTGCAGGAATACAGAACTCTTTGAATTAATCTTACAGAAATTTTTTTTGACAACCCATTCAACATCTCAGTGCAGTTTGACACCGTCATGTGCAACATCAGTATGAGGAATAAGGAGCACCACAAAGCTAACAATTAATAAAGGAGCCCTGAAAAAAAAAACGCTCCTGGCTGGGGGATGGTTGTTTTTCAGCATTAAAATAGGCAAAAAGAGCCTTAAGTTAGTTTGTATACATATATATGCACACACATTGTGTGCATGTATATATATGCATGCACATATTTATATTAACTTAAATATGCATTTTATAGTTATACAAACTGGTGATATATATCAACATTAGATTATAAATCAGCTCTCTCATTTCCTAACTGTGGAAACCCTTTACACTGCATAACCATATGTTCCGTTCTGCAATAAAAGGACCTCAAAAGAAAGGAAAGACTACTTAACAGAGACCAGCGAGCACTTTACCTTCTTAGTAATCTTCAGAGGGCCCACCAATCCACTTTGCAGATCAGAACAAGCAACTTCAGGCAGCATTTTTCCCTTCCAAGTATCCCTCTTTTGGCTTCCCAGATAAAGACATCTCCCAAGGCCATGCTCTTTTTGAAGTGGTTGGAAAGCCTAAGTAAACTCACAGCAGACTTACCACATAGCCAAGAGGAAGAGCAAATTGGACTCAAAACAGTCATTCAATAGGTGAAAAGGAACAGCAGCCACAGACAGGGTCTCAGGGCAGCAAGACAGAACAGGCAGACAGATCAGTGAGAGGCAAGGGCAAAAGACTCATTACATCTTACTCAGGCACCACTCCCTAGTCCCTCAACAGTGCTGTAGAGCTGTAAGATATCCCTCCGGATTTGATGAAATGCTCTCAGCTACAGGCTAACCTCCCTCAGGCATACTAACAAATACTCTCAGGACTAGGTAGACCCGTATTACCAGTGTTCATCTGCACATATTGAGCAAAAAGAAGAGAGGAGATTTGCACTTCAAAGCTACCGACTTGGCATTGTTACAGTAAATGCCAAGTTGATCTTGAAGTTGTTATCAAATCACATGCCAAACCTAAAGGACAACCTTAAGGTTGAGATAAACTTTTCTGTTCTTTTTTTTAAGAAAAACCCTGTCATGACAGCAAATGCTAAAATATAAGCAAAAACAACACAAATTACAGGTAAGTGGGACACTATTGTCATTAGCTATCCCCAGTGGCAGTAGCTTATTACGCCTAGAGTCAGTTGTTAACAACCTTAGATTTAGGCTATTATTCAAGCTGCATATTTTTGAAGGCCTATTAAAGGCAACAAGATACCCCAGCATGCTAAGTGAGTATATCTTTAGAGAGTCAGGTTTCTACAAACATGCATTAATGCGTAACTTGGTGTTCAAGGCCAAGTTACTCCAAGGACAGACATTAGTTAAAATAAAAATCAAATCAAAGGAAAAATACTGTTATTTTTATGATCTTTCTCCTCCAGCCCCTCTCCCCCCCCCAAAAAAAATGTGGAATTTAGGTTCCGTTCAAGTAGTTTTGGGTTTTGCTCCTCTTGAGTTATCTAATCACTTTAGCATTACAAGTAGACACATCCCAAAACATTGAGACTTAAAATAGGAAAAGTGTAAATTCATAATTCATAATCTAGATCCACAGCAGACTGCTACCTCCTGCTACAGAAGCCCATACTAATGGACATCACTACAATACCTCAATGAACACATTTCAAAGGGAGACTCCCTTAGAAGTAAAAGCATGGTCATAAGGTACAGCACAGAGCCATAACATAAAGCTACAATATAAGTACACTGAACAATTTGGTTTTCCACATATAGCAGTTACATTTTACCCTTACTAACATCAAATTAGCTTAACCACACCATTCTCTGTCTCCTCTCTCCCAACCCACAAAGTTCTATTACCCTTAATTATTTCTCAAGTACATTAGCTGTAACCATATCTTGTGGTTCTCTGTGCACAACATGTGTGCATAACCAATTGCAACTCTTGAAAAAGCAAGATTATAGCACAATAACAGTCATGAAGTAAAGTTTTAAAAGCCACTTATACACCTACCTGCTAATAGCAACACTGACAGTTGACATAAGAATCCTTTAAGTACTTTGGCTACCTAAAAAGCCACACCCACTTTTGACTAAAACTCATCCTCTCAGCCTATATAATTGAATGGCTTTTTATATCAAATAAAATTCACATGACTGGGCCTGTCTCATGAATTTGACCCACCTGCACCTGTGGTAAATAAAGTGGTCATTTAGGAGAAAAAAACTGAAGTTTAACTACTACATGTTGCTGCTTATCTGATAGATGGGAAGACAGCAGAACTAACATTGATACAGCTGAAACATCAAATATTTTCTTAAAAGTATTACTGCTTTAGCCTGTTTTCTTATACAGAACACCTGAGGATCTTGGATGCTCTCAGTTAAGTGTTAATGAACAGCCTAGGGCTGTTTGTGACCTACTTGTATAAAAGCTTCTCCTTCACTATGTTCTTTTCTCCCC
>JAOEHY010024061.1:16126-27470 GCA_025447955.1 Psilopsiagon aurifrons
TTTTCTTCTTTTTTTTTTTTTTTTTTTCCTCTTTCCCCTGTATTTGCTTTTAAATTTGCTAAGAAGATACTCTTGGTGGTATTGAGGGATTAAGTCAATCTAAGAAGGTGTAAGATACAGCTTTGTGTTTATTTAGGTGTTGCTTTTAAAGGGAGGGATCCAACTGATTTGAGTTGATGCTTTCCCAGCATTTTGAAATTAATAAATTGACTAGTGTTAAATATGTGCCCCTAAGAAAGCAGTTTGATTAAGCAGAAGAGTGAGTGTTTAGGTGATGATTCTTAGGCTGACCTTTGAGAAGGTAGGGATGTTAAGACAGAAAATAAAGGTGTTGCATAACTTGGTCACGCAACCAAACGTTGTCTTTAGCCATGCTTCAAAGAAAGAATGCTCATTACATTTCAGGTACTTCTAAGACTTTTATTATAATTCCTGTTGATAAATCTCTCCCTAATATGATAGCACCTCCATATTTTTTTAATCATAAAATAATAGATTGCATTGCATTAGGTTACAATAACTAATGTCTTTATACAGTGCTGATAAGTATCTTACAAAAAACATTTAATTCAAACTTTGTTACAGGTCAAATGAAAGGTAGGTTGACCAGCAAAACAAGAAGATCCTGATCTTCTTACACATTATATCCAAAACCAAGTCTATATTCTGAAGTAAATACAATTATTAAGGGAATTTATCTGTACTAGTGGGCCAGCTGATTTATGGAGGACAGAGCTGGGTTGTTTTCTCTTTACCCTGACTCCTTAGCCAGATTTCCCTGCCCTTGAAATACTGATGTAAAGGATGTGTGTTGTGGTGGGGAGGAATCTGCAGCATCATCCCTTGGCACCCTACTCCTTGCCAGAGAAAAGAGGTAATGACTGAATGAAACCATCCAAATCAGCTGGATGGCCTATGTAAAGTTCATCACAGGCACTGGTGATAATAAACTCTACATGGTGAAGTGAATCTTGTGGGAGAAGATCTTCATGAGAGGGCACGCTGGACCTGAGAAGAAGCTAGCTGTGCTATCGTCACTTAGCCTGTGATTGCCATGCTATTATCCCTACCCTACTGATCTAAACAAAATAGGGCATTCTCCCCTGGCTCCCTGTGTGGCCAGGGCATGGTACCCTGACCTCCCTGGAGCTGTACATGGGCTGTAGCTAGAATGGCTCATTCTGCAAGTGAGGCGTATCTGTATGATGGGCTGTGAGTGCTATCAGAAGTTACTGAAGTAAATGTTTAGTATTACTGAAATTTGAAGTTTGGTTGTTATTGTTTTGCTAATTTTGTAGATAAAATGACTCTTTGAACCTAGAAAAGGTTAATCTATGTCCCTAGCTCAGTCACAGCTGTGTTAATTGGATTCCTGTTGGAGCACACTAATGAAATCTGACCCCCTCTGTGTGGGCAGAAGGCACTCATAGCTTCAAGAAGTGTGAAGGGACAGCCTGGTGGCTGTCCTGCAACAAGTTCCTGTCTCAGAAGTAGTCTACAATTTTCAAATGCTCCCAAGAAAGGATAAATTTCTTTTAAAGAAGGCTTGTATTAATTTTTAATTTTCTTTTTTAATTCTTCTTTTGTCCTATGACACAAACATATTCCTGGATTTGGACTAGATCTGCAATAAAATATATTTATGGTTATCTAAATGGCTTGCTCCAGAACTTAGTTGCTCACTGAAGACTCATCTTTCCCCTGTTACGAATGCTGCCGCTTGAACAGCTGACTCAATTAGATTTTCAGAAAGGTAGTTTAAAAAATAAAGCAACACTGTTGGAATAAAGTACTTCTCTGTGGTTTAGGTTTTAATTGACTATGTAGGGTGTCCTCCAGAAGCCTACAATAATTAGGTAGTTTGCTGTGTTGTCTTTTGAAAATATTATCAGAGAAATTGTTGCCTGGAGAGAGTATTTCCAGAGTATTTCCTTGCTTTTGTGTGGAAATTGCATGTCCTTTTCAGATTTGATACCCTTCTCTACCATTTACAGATGTTGTGGTGAGCTTTTAATCTCAGGGATGTTAACCTTTTTAAACTTTGAAGTGTAAAAATGTTCTATTTACAGGCTGGTCTCTCCTTAACATAAATCTAGTTTTTGCACATCTGGCACCTGAACTGCTGCTTTTCTGTCCAAATCAGCTTCTGATGGGCCCTAACTATGAGGATGTCAACATTTTTGCCTAGGTGAGCCTCAACTACTCAGCTTGGTCCTCACATCTTGTATACAGAAACAGTTAGTGGCAGATGGGCAGTTAGCTGTGACCCACAAGTGTCTCTTTGTGCTGCATATAGGAGATAGGCTTGATTGCTTCTCTAGTAGCAGACACAGGGATAGAATACATTTGGTGGTCTGTGCTCAGGGATTTCTGTGTGTAAAGCATGCATGTTTGAGTATGAGTCTGGACTATACCAGCACCAGATGCGCACTATGAACTAGCCTTTGCAAGGCACCATGTGGATACACAGTGGAGGGATGGTGATGTTGATGCTGAATCTGCTACATATTTTCCCACTAAGTGCTTGTGCAGCATGTGTAAAATTGCAATCAAATTAGATGTCTCCTACCCCTAGCTGGTCTTGATTTAAGTAGCTGTGCAAGGAATGAAAGAATCTTTTTTACTTTCAAACTTCTGGAAATGGTAAGGGCCTCCATAATAAAATACTCTGGGGATATTACAAAGCTAATATAATTGCTAAGAAAGAGTGAGGAAACAAAAATGTCTAGACCTCAGTCCTTCACTTGAATTCATACTGATTTCTTAATTACAGTCTTGTGAGGTTATCATTTAACAAACAGCTGGTTCTAAACTCCCAGCCAGTAGTACCTGGTATCTTTTTCCTTTCCACTGTGAGTCCATACTCATGGTACTCTTAATAACATATCCCCTTGGAGCATATTTCTCTGCTTTGACTACATAGAGTGACACCTTCATGGCCCTATGTGTAAACCAATTAGCCCCCTCCTGCCTAAAGGGGAAAGACAAGTATGTGAGGCTAAAGAGACAAACAGGTGAAATATCTAGGGACTATCATACTAACTTTATTTCTTTAAAGACCCTTGAAGTCTGCCATCCAGGTACCAATAGTCAAAAATCACATAGGAGTCCTAATAGTTAACTTTTCTTTAACGGTCTGTCTATGGGGATATCATTCTCTGATTTTCTCCAGTTCCTGAAGAATAATTTGGCTGCTGTGCAAGCTTGATTTGAGTGTGATTCCACAGCTGCAGAAGTCCATTGATATGTGGTGGCGAGCAAATCACTGTGTTTTTTTCAAGGCTCAGCTGTTTAAAATACACTGAATGCAAAATCACTGGTAAGTTACAATGTGTTTAAATTACTCTAATTAAAGCTTCTGTAGTATGGCACAGTTCATGATATTTCATTGCAAATTATAGCTCATATACCTACCATGGCAAGCAGGCGTTATCTCTTATCTCTTGATTCAAAAACTAGAAAGAATGGGAAGAAACAAACTTTTCAAGTTAAATTGCAGACTAACTAGCTGAAGTCTTCTGACAAATTTTTTAGCACCTCTGCAATGAGAAAAACAGTTAAATTATGGGTCTGAAGAGCTTCATCTGATGGTAGGAGAATGAGAAATCCCTCCTTAGGAAGGCTTTAGTCTGTTTCTATTTTTAATAGGTTGGCTATACCATACAAAAGGGTGCACTTAATATTGCTCATCAAGCTGGGTATCATGCTGGGCAGATTGCAAGTCTTCATGCTGCAGGCAGGAGCAAGTCAACCTCATTAATGGCAAGTAGATGCTAAACTACTGGGGATGGACATTTGGGGGAGGGTTGGTTTGGGGATTTTACATGAAGATGAAGACCAGCAGGGAGAACCTTAGAAAAAGTTTTCCTGGCTTCACAGAAGATAGACATTATAGAGTTTCTGAAGTGTCTATTTCATGTTTCTTGCCGAAGCTTGTTTCCCCTGTCTCAGCATGGCCAAAGACAGGCCTGTGTAACACAATGCTTAGTAAAGAAACTTCCAATCAAGCATTAACAGTGATTTCCAGCCAGCCAGGTTGCAGTCGTCCAAACTGGGTGTGGAGTTGCCCATTGCTGCTGCAACTGGTGCCTGTGAATCTACCCAGTTTAATTGTACATTTAGGCTATTTAGATTAACTAGTGTTTTAGTAGGTTTAGGAACATGGTACATGACAAATAACACCCTAAACTGCTGGGTGTGCAGGACATAGAAGTGACAGAGCCATACTGGTACAGCACAGCACCCATGTTGACATGGCTAAAATTCTTCACAAGAAGATATCCTGGAGTGGACAAATGTAGAAGTACAAGTTTCAATATACCAATTCCAAGCCAGATCAGACCCAAAGGCAGTGCGTGTTCATTAAACTCAAAGTTTAATGTCCACTCCAGGATATCTTCTTGTGAAGAATTTTAGTTCCACATCTAAAATTAGTTCCATATCAAAAATTAGATATTCTACTCCATAAACACTCGGGAGGTCTATGGAGTATCTTTCCTTTTGTATATTGAAATTGAAAGTGATGAAATAGCAAGGAAAAAGGGAAACACAAACATACACAGAATGGAAAAACAGGTGCTAAGAGCTCATACCCGGAGCTATGGTGTAATTGGAGGGATAGATTGGTTTGTATGTCTGGAGCACCGCAATGGATGACCGCAAGCTCTTTAGGAAGGACGGTTTGAGGAGATAAGGAGGACATGTTGCATGCCATGCAGAATAATGCATCAAATACAGAGGACTGCTATGAAATAGGTAACAGGTTTGTCCAGATCTTATGGGTAGGGAACAGAGGGTACTGAGGGAACTGTGATAGATATCTGCAACAGACCATGAATCAAGAACAGCAATTGAGCAAAGCTAAATATCTGGAAGAAGCCTCATTACCATAGGGGATACTGACCTGAAAGGCAGAGGAACCCTGAAGAGCTGGTTGAAATTCCTAGGCAGACTTCTCAAAGGCTAAGAAAGGACTGTTTCAATGCTCAAAAAGATGTACACATGTGAGGATAACGTCTGGGCTCTTAGCAAACTTGTGGGTGATATGAAACTTATTGAGAAGCAGCTGAAAGGCAGGACTGAAACTGAGGACCCTCAGCAAGCTGCAGCAGTCAGCTGACAGCAATCTCATGATGCTCCACAAAGACGACCATGGAGGCTTGCATCTGGGATGCGATAACCCCACACATGCATTGGAGCTGACTGTCTGTGGAGCAGCTCTGCAGGATAGGACCTGGGAATTGTGACAGACGTGTTTAACATGAGTCAGCAACATGTCTTGTATAGCAATGGGAGCCACCAGCATACATGCATTATAGGACAGAGAGGATGCTGAGCAGAGTGCTTCTTCCTTTCCTTTTAGCACTTGTGAAACAGCATCTGGAGAGCTATGTGTCCAGTTTCGTACTCCCTAGTACAAAAAAATGAATGGATATGCTGGAGCATGTCATGCGACACAGAAAAGGAGAGGAAAAGGAACTGGCTTTTTTAGCCTTAAAAAGCAAAGGGAAAAAAAGATTAAATTGATGTCTACAACTATGTGTGGGGGTGATTACAGAGGCAATGGGGATAGACTTATCAGTGCACAGTGACAGGGCAGGAGGTCACGCTGCAGCATGGTCAAATCCCAGTGGTTAAGCTCTAGAACAAGCTGTCCAGAGAGGCTGAGCAGCCTCCATTCTTGGAAAATGTCAAAACTCCACTGACCAAACCCAGACTTGGTTTTGGTTTCTTAGTATCTGCTTTGAGTGTATGTTGAACACCAAGAATGATTATTTCTTGTCATAGTCCTAAAGAGTATGGAGACCATTTGCTGACTATTGTCTTTATAGCAGAACTTTTACATGCTTGGATAGTCTCTTCTCTCATATTTCTCAGCTAGGTCTGGTATCTTCATCCTTTCCATTTCAGGTCTTTTAAACTGATCTGGGTTTTGGGGTTTTTCCCCTCCTTATAATTCTGTGTGCACCTAGTGGTATCCAGAACTAGATATTGGGCCCCAGCTGCCGACTCTAGGCACCACATGAGGTGAAATAAATCCCCCTGCTTCCTATGTCTTAGGTGTGATGCCCAGATTTCAGCATACAAAAATTCATTTTGCTTTTGTTGAAATAGCACCACAACATCTGCATGTATGCAGCTCATACCAGGTAGTTAGGATTTTGCAGTAGTGCTGTTCAGCTGCATGGCTCCTACTCTGTGTTTGTTGTTTCTTTCATAACCCATTGCTCTGCAGTCTCATGCATTGAAATTAATTCTTCAGATTTCAGCCAATACCCCTGGTGTTCAAAGGTGGAGTTTGTGATGCTCTTTTCAGAGTGCTCCAAATTGGTATTTGTTCCAACTCTGAGATGGAAGCTGCTTACAGAAATGTTGGATTGTGACACTATATTACGTACTATCCCAGTGTTTTAGCTAATGTCAAGTTTAGCTGCAATGACAGAATTCGTGAGCACTAAGGGCAGATTATCAAGACCAGAACACCCCCACCATTTTCTGTTGCTTTTGACATGTTCTTCCTTGCTATTGAAGTTAAGCTTTCTGTTTCGTTTTTGAGATTTCATTTTCAGATATACTTTCTGAACTTTTCCTGTTCTCAGGTCTTCTTTGTCCTCAATGAATATTCAAAGAGAATTGTTCCAAGATTATTTTGGCTTATATCCCTAGACTCCTTCCTGGAATTCGAGCCATCATGACAATTAAAATACCTTTAACTCTATGTTTTCTTCCAGATTCTGGCCTGTATCTTAGTCCTCTGTTTAAAATGGCATTAAATGTCTGGTCACAAATAACCTTCATTGCAGATGAGATACAGATTTAAAGTATACACTCACCTAAATTAGTGCTTAAAAAATCCTAACATCAGTAGTCAGTGGGATTGCTGATACTTAGCCTGTATGTAAACACTTAAACCTGACTTGGTTCTCTTGGATCCTTCTCCTTGCCTTTTCCCTATAGAGGCTGTATTAAGTATGTAACTCTTTTTACTGGCTTTTTCTTCTGTTCTGCCTCAGAAATAGTCTTCGCTTCATGTTGGTCAGTGCTTAATCTTAACGTTCATATTCAATTCAAACTTGGATGCTTCCTCACTATTTCAGTGCAGCCATTTACTAAGCCTTTCTTCTGAAAATAATGTGACATAATGTATGTTTCACAAGCTCCATCTGGGATGACATTACTGAAGCTGTGCTTTAATGTTGTTAAGGTAGAAACGATACACTTGTTTTCAGAACAAAAGCCTGTTCTGTAAGAACAGTAAGAAAAAACACATGGATGTTCTAAGGACTGAAGTTACATAATATTTTTTAAACATTTTAATTTGATAGTAAATATGCAAAAGCTATAAATAGGTATTGTTTAGGAATGCATTACTCAACTGCAAATATTCAGAGGCTAGTGTTCACATATTCTTCTCTCTATCCACTGTACAGGTGTAGCATTATAGCTAAGGACAAAAACTGATAGAAAGGAAGTGATCTGTGCTTCATGGCTAGCTTAACATGAAGCAGAAGGAAATGGAGAAATAATCTTCATAGTTCATATTGATCTCCCTTTATATTGTTGCAAGCTAGAAAGCCAAGCTATTTATTGACTGAACTTTGGATAGCCACCTCTGATTAGCTCAGCTTTCATGAGCAAATCTTACAGTTCAGTGAAAACACTGCTTGCTGTCAGAAAGCGTAGGAAGATGTGAGGTTACAAAACAGATGTCATTTTTTCTTCTTTTCGCAATAAATTCAAAAATATTCAAGGTTAACCTTATCATAGTTGATGACAAAACAGAAGGTGTTGACATGCTTCTGACCTTACATTTCTTTCATTTTTATTGGCAAATGATTTAAGGTATTTGTCAAAGATTGATACAATAGAAACTCACAAGAATGGAAATATTCAAACTATAATAATAAATTTATCTGGATGAAGTCCTGCTTGCCTACTGAAATTCTCAGACCAAATGTAATGATGCTCCCAGATTGATGTTTCATTTGGAAAACATACTTGCAGAATAATGTCACTTAAGCTGCATCCTCTGGTCACAGATGTTTCTCCCTGGGAAACTGGATTCTGCATTGGCAAATTAAATGGAGCTCAGGGACCTGCTCTTAGAGGCTGTCGCATGCCATCTTAGGCACAATCTCTAGCTTCAGGTTCAGGGAGTGCAATGCAGCCCTAGATATCTCACACTCCAGAACTTCTCAGCAGTCTATAACAAATTCAGGAATAAAAAAACTGCAAATATGGCTATAGTACCAAGAAAAGTTGAGGGTTATGTATATACCATAGATCCATTCCATGGAAGAAAATCTGTTATATGTCCAAAGAGCTTTGGTTAAAAGCTAGAGCATGCTCCACACTCCATGAAAACACATCTCCAGTACCCCTTTGTTGATATATTCAGAGGAGGTGGAAATTTTCTTTACACTCTGGATCTACAGGTAGGCAACCATGAACTTTTGAACAAGACCAATTAAATAAGTACCTGATGACTTGAATATTACTAGAAGTAAAGACACACTCTCATTTCCATCCTTCTTTCTAGTAGAGGAACATTTAAAAAATATTAGAGCTCAGTTCTACAGGAAGAAGAGTAGAGTAGAAGAAAGTGGAACAAATAAGTGGGGTAAAGCAGACAAAAATTAAATTGAGAACAAATAAATAAGTTGAAAACTTATTATCAGCAGAAAGGAGCAAGTCTTCTTTTAAAGTCCTGTAACAGGACACTCAAAGTCTCATATTACTCATCTTTAACTTTAAACTCCAGGGTCTTTTCTGCCCAGCTAATGGCAGCTAATCTGTCCTGATGTTTTTCAGGCTGGTTTTCCCCACAGCTGATCTGAAATACATAGCTGTCACTCCTATCTTGGGTGGCAAAGAAACTCCATCAAGTTTCAAATCTGACCTTAATGCTCATTTATATTTATGTAATCAGAGAAAACTTTAGGGCCTAGAGATTTTCCAGCCAATGCAAAATGCCCGTCAGTTCCTAGGATGATAAGGCATAGGAGAGATCCAGCAAGGCGAAATCATGACTTTTTTTCCCCTCTCCCTTTGGAGCCCAAATGGGAGTGTACGATTTCCAATGCAAGTCCTCTCTTCTGAAAGAAGTTAATTTCCAATTTATATCACATCAGTTGTGGTGCTAGAAAATTAGTGAACTTTTGCTGGCATTTTCCTAAGCTTCTGAAATTCACCGCGTCTTAAATCCAGTAGATAAATTTTCACAGGATTTTTTGGTTTAAAACTGGTCCTTTTGGAGTACTTTTTATTGAGAAAACTTATAACAGCGCTGTCTGGAATGAAATGCAAAGTAACAGCATCTTGTATTAACAAACATCAATTTTAAAAATAGCTGCTTTTAATTACTGAGCTTTAAATAAGAAAGTGCAACATCAAGAGGCTGCTTTTCTCTATTGAATGTGAATAATATTTAAAAGTGAGATGTCTTCTAACCCTTTAATTTACACCTTCTAGGGATGGTTCTGACTCACAGTTTTAATTTCTCCCTATTTTTTCCTCCATGCACTGCAAAACACATTTCAAAGCCTAGAATATGTGTAGAGACCTGATCCAAAATTCCTTGGCAAATCTCCCTCCTATTGTGAGGAATACTGGCTGTGAAGAGTCCAAGACTGAACTCTGTAAGGACAGAGTTTTTCCAGCAGTTCTTGGTCACTTCAAATATCTCTCATAAATCTCCTTATTGTATATCAGGTGGCTAAAGATTTCCCGTTTGTACTGTCCCACAGTAGCATTCCTTTATTCTGAACTTGGACATTTCAGGAGATGAAACTTTCAGCCTCTGTGTGGCTTTTGTAGCTGAAACACAGAACCTCCATGTGACCCGAACTCACATAGAGGGAAGGGTTTGCATTAAGTGTTACAGCTGCTGAGCTCTGGTATTCCCCCCAAAAAACATAGTGGAAGGCTGCTGTAAAATCTTTAAAGGAAAAGGCACTTTTTACAAGACTCATAGTCACACTGTTGCTGCATCTGAGCCTTCCAAGATGAATGAGATGAGTTTCATTCACAACTGAGGCAAGTTTCATTCAGTTGTTACATCCTACTGATGACTGGTAACTTCCAGTAGGTGAGGATTTCCTTAACCAATTGAAAAAACATTTCTCATCTATGATATTTTCTGAAGCCAATTAATTCCAGGGGTGCAAAAGGCAAGCAGTGTGGTGGGTAATCACTGACCTTTTGACAGTACATGGTTTGGTATTGGGGAATGTTTATTACACAATGTTAACTTGACCTAAGACTGACTTTGAAGTTTGATCTCTAGCAGGAAGACCTATCTAATGATTAAACCATGGAATTAGGCTCTTAGAACCATAGTTAATAAAAGCTTTGTGTGTTTATAACTGGGATGCTGCAGTTCTTCATTCTAGAAACATGCTGACCACAATGAAATCCAGGGACTGAGGGAGATGATTTAAAGCCGTTCAGTGAGCAAAGAGCTGCTTTCAGCCAGCCCAGAAAAAGGATTAGTACAAGAGTGAAGGCTGGACTCCGACCTCCTTAGAGGCTAGGTGCCTGAGGGAGGCATACAAGGTGACTCACAGCAGGGCAAGATTCATTGAACCAGAAGGGGAGGTGTTAAGGAAGCTGACTCCACTCTTCTCAGCTATGGTACGCAGCTGAGAGCAGGTAAGTCCTGCTTTTAGTGGGCTGTTTTCCCTTAGGCAATCACAGAAGAGTAGGAATGACCCTGAGATCAGAAACCAGGACCTGGGGATCTTCACCCCACTGGGGTGTGATTTAGAAAATGGAGAGGGTCCCAGGAGGGGCAGGCTGTATTGGGAAGAGAAAGGAAAAGGTGGGTCATCACACAGAAGATTGAGTTGAAAGGATGGGAGCACATATTGCTGGCTCTTTTTCTCTCCCAAGTGTGTAATGCAAGTCTGGAAACCTTACAGAAGCCATCCTCCTGCAGTGGCATGATAGGACTCCCAGAAATGCTTAGTGCTTGCCTAGCCCTAGAGAAAGGAAGCACTGTTAAAGCATGGTGTTCAATGTGTTCTAATGAACCTTTAAAAAGCTTTCTGTGGCCAAATATACAGTCTTTAACATAAGCAAAAATAGTAAAACCAAAAAGGGTTCTTTAGAGTTTAACAAAACCAGCATGAGAATATGCAAATTTGGTGATTTTTTTTTTTTACCATGGATTTAAAAATAGCTGAATAACCAGAATAACCTTACCATTTGCACTGTGGTGTTGCATAATTATTTTGATGTCACCACCAAATTTTAGAGACTGAAGCGTAGCTATTTGAAGACATTTAGATACCTACTCCTAGGAGTTTGGGGGGGGGGGGGCGTGGGGCAAGGTTCAACTGTATAA
>JAOEHY010024062.1:0-23618 GCA_025447955.1 Psilopsiagon aurifrons
CTCATAGCAGCCTTCCAATATCTGAAGGGGGCCTATAGGGATGCTGGGGACGGACTCTTCATTAGGGACTGTAGTGACAGGACAAGGAGTAACGGGCTCAAACTTAAAAGGGAGAAGTTTGGATTGGATATGAGGAAGAAATTCTTTACTGTGAGGGTGTTGAGGCAGTTTAATAGGTTGCCCAGGGAAGTTGTGAATGCTCCATTGCTGGCAGTGTTTAAGGCAGGTTGGACATAGCCTTGGGTGATATGGTTTAGTGGGAGGTGTCTCTGCCCATGTCAGGGGGTTTTGAATTAGATGATATTCAAGTCCTTTCCAACCCTAACTATTCTATGATTCTATGATTTCTATGGTTTTCCTTGTTCTATTCTCTCAGTGTTCACAAGTCTATGATCTCATGGCCAGTGCAGCCTCCAGGTTTCACAATCCAGCCTATTCAGATTTGAAAAAAAAACAAAACAGTTCAAACAAAAAGCAAAATAAACCAAACAACAACAATAACAAAAACAAACCCCCCAAACAAACAAAAAAGAAAATCCTCTGAATTAGGCACATTTAGGTGATTCAGAGCAGAGCATAACAAATTAAGACGTTAAATAATTGGCTTCTTATAAAAATACATGGAGTTTTTTTAAAAAACTTGTAAGCTTAAGCATCTTATTTTATATTTCAACAACACATGTACAATACTGCTCATTCTCTTCTCGAATCCCCAAATACTGCCTCAGTTAACAATAAAATAACACTGGTTATAATCATAACAGTTTCTTTGCCCATTGTGACTCAGAAATTTAAAGAAATAAGCCAGCTATAACTAGTTCACATGCTATATTCCCAGTATTCCTTCCTCACATAATTCTCTAAAAAAAATCTAACCTAAAAGGCCAAAGTTTTTTGAAAATTACTGTGATTATAATATAATAACAGTACAGAATACCAACATGTTGCATGGTGAGATGGAAGGGATATGTTTCTATAGGCAGCCAAATTCCTGCTTTGTAAGTGAATAGCCCTGTATTAGTTATGGAAGAGCCAAATTGCTCTTATAAGCTGCAGTAAAAGAAATAATCAATCAAGAAGTTCTGATAGCAAAGAAGTTAACTGAGAATAAAGTTTTTTCACTGGATGTTAGCAAAGAACATTAATAAATATTTATTTACATAAATATTTGCCTATCTTTCCCTATTTTAAATGCTCAGTGGAGAAGAATATTTTGGTGGGCATGGATGGGTGCTGGATCACACTTAATAGGAATTTCATACTCTCAAGCCTGCCTTCAACACGCTGATGGCAGCTCCTAATTACTGCTGACCTCACTGTGCAAGTGTCATATACTCAGGGATTATTTACCCTTTCTTTATGTATCCTGAAGAGAAGAAGTCTGAGAAAAATCCTGAAGAAACAGGATTAAGGGGAGAGAAACAAATGCCATAATACCCACTTTCTTACTCGAAATTCTCAACACATCACACCAAGAAATGAGGGATGCATCTTAGAAAGGAGTATGTCTATATTACTGGAGAAAAATGTGTGTGTCAAGTGTTTCATAATGTGGTTTGCTCCTAGTTTTCTTAAATTAGCTTTCAGTGTAGTTCATGTGGATATTAAAATTAAATATGCTTTTTGAAAGCTTCAGCTTTTAATTTTTTTAAGTGAGAAAAACAAAACCTCTTATAATTTTCCAGGAAATTCCTATCAAGGTATTGATAAGCATGCACCATTGCACCGAAGCTGCTGCATGAGCTGGTAGAACTGGTGAGTAGTCAATGAGATAATCTGCATCTAAATAACAGATACATGGTTTCTTATATGACATTAAAAGTAGATTTAAAAAACACAAATCAAAATTGTGGTATGTAAATGTATGGGAATCAAATGATGATTTGATCTCCTAAAATGTATGCATCACAGCAAAACAAAATAACTTGAAAACAGAGTGGAAGTAATTTGCATTTTCATTGTATTTAGTTTTTAACTCTTTAAAGTAATAAACTCAGCATTTAAAGGTTAAGATTATTTTTTACAGCAGAGTAAAAAGTTAAGGAATTCAGGGCCTTGTAAGCTTATTCCTGGGGAATAAGCAGTAAATGATAAAACATGAAACCTTTTCTCCTCTTCATCTCCCTCTACATTTTAAACCACTTTCAGATTGTGAGATTTTCTGCTCTATGTGTGAAGCCCAGGTGACACCACTTTTCTTGATCACCAACCCATGAAATGTACTTTGTCCAGCTATTGGTCTGTGGTTTGTTACTGGTTCAGGAAATTTCATAATGAATAATGCCATTATCTTAACTTCAGTTGTGGATAACATTGATAAGGGATAAGATTTCAAAACACAGTGTCAAGAAACTCATGTGTATGTCCTTCAAGTTCTAGTTCTAGAATAATTTCTGCATTATGTACACTAACAATAGCTTTCTGTGTGATAGATCAGCCAAGACTATATGAATTGGATAGGATCCATTTAATTCTTTAAGCCAGCGTTTAGCTGGGCCTGGAACAGAGTTGAGTCCTTGGCCTCCAGTACAGCATAGATGGCCTTCCTCACTAATGGATGCAGCATTTTAGCCAGATTACAGGCTTCTACACTCAGACTCTCTCAGTGAGAGTACGTGTCCAGTTTGAAATTTAGGCATAAAAAATTATCAGCTCTCCCCTCCCTGACACACACCCTTCAAAAGTTGCAAAGTCTTCTGAAGGGTAATTTGGCTAGGAATGATCTGCACCCTTCCCTGTTGAAGTTATGTAAAGGTTCTTAAGGTCACTGAAAAGTAAGGAAGGAGAAGCATGACTCCACTGGTGGAAGATGGGAATACATGCCTAGGACAGAAGCAACACCTTCCATAAAGCTTACATCTTCTATGGAAACCAGCCAAGAAACCACAGCTCAAAATAAAACGTAATGAAGATCACATAATAGTCACCAACTGAACCTTTTTTGAGACACAAACTTTCATGACTGAGAGACAGATAGGTTTAACAACAGAGACAAGGATGCCTACAAAATTAAGCCACTGGTAAATACAAGTTCCATGATATCACCATCTTGGTCAGTATGCATATAAGAGAAATAAATAGAAATAGGTGAATACTAGGATGTGTTTACTGTTTGGAAGGAAATATTGCTTAAGTATGTTGCTTGACAGCTGGAAGAGTTCAGTAATACAGTTTGGCTGTCATATTACAAAGAACTCTTGATATTTACAGGAGACAAGGTCCTGATGAAAGGGACATTTGTTTGCATGTTCTGTGCATGGCAGCAGGAGTGATTCAGGTTATAAGAAGGACATATGGATAGGAAGGATATGGGCTTAGATTCACAGAAGGAAAATAGATTAAGTGGTTGGCCCTTTACAGTGATGAATTTTCTTAACACATCTTGAGTTACGGAAAACAGAAATAGTCTCTGTATATCTCCCTAATTTAGCCATAAGGGACAATGGGAAATCACACAGCAAATTGCGAGAAAAACAACAAAAAAACCCCAAATCAACCAATCACCAAACAACCCCCCCAAAAAAACCAATAAACAACAAAAAAAAACAAACATTGTTTGAGACAGTCACTAATCCTATAATTGGAAGTCACCATGAACTGAAAGCAAATATGGGGCAAAAGTACTGACGTGACAGGCATGTCTTTTCCTGATTACCTAATGTGAACTTGCAATGACAGCTATGGCACAAACCAGTGGTATTGCTGTCTCCGGTTTACCAGGAACTGCCAGAACAGATCAAGATATTCTCCTTGTTCCCTCTATATTGCAAACTTCTCACTGGATCCCCTGTGAAGCTAACATTGAAAAGTGTGGTTGACTCGGCTGCCTGGTGTTGAGAATGCTGTCTCTTGATTTGCTGGCCTCCTGAAGAGATTTTTATACTCTCTGTTGGAAAGCAATGTTCTGCAGAAATCTGACATAGGATCCAAATACTAAATTCTTACTTACCATCTAATAACAACGTAGTATTTATCTGCCATATAAATCTATATATAGTCTTTATGGATCATTGATGTCCCAGTATGTACTGTCGGTTGTTTTTAGTTTCCAAAGATTTTATTCTTGTGGCTTAGGAATGCACAATCTTATTGCCAGTTCAAGTGGAAAATGTAACTTGAGTAACATTATGTTTGTTGCTTTCTTTAATAGAGGCATACTTGGATCTCAATAGCATCACAAGTAGTGTAGTAAAATCATTATAACACAGAAAATGTTTGAATTTTCAGTCAGAAATAATTAGAAAATAACTCCATGGCTACTATTTAATTGTATCTGAAAGCACACGAGTAAAATGACTTTGCAGCTTTGTCACAGAATACAGTTAATAAATGTCTCTTACTTGGTCATGTTTTCATGTGCTGTCATACACAGCCTTATCTCACATGCAATGAACTTTCGTGTTAGAAAATTCATACAGCCTTGTGTTCTACAAAATTATGAGAGGATAAGTTTGTCTGCTTATCCTGAACTATCTTTTTCTTTTTAACAATTGAATTTATTAGACAGTTGCTAAATGGTTGTAGCCTGACTAGCAATTTTATGAGTTAAAAACTTAGTTCCTTTCCAGAGGCCTATTTGGACAAACTGGAAACTGTCAATTTCTTGACAGCTTTTTTAAACCAGATGTAGCACCTACATATGTGTTTGCAGACTTGCCGATGGGGCTGGATGAGAAAGAATTTTTGAAGTACTGTCACCTCAAGGTAAATTAAAAGTTCTCCTCACTTAATTATACCCATTAAAAGTTAGGCAGCTGATCTAAATTAGTCCTGTATACTTTTTCAAACAGCTATTTATCCCACTTGTGTTAGAGACATAACAAGCAGAGATGCCATATTCTCTGGAGGTACCTGTCTCTAAATCAAGTTAGATATTTTATTAGCAGCTATACGTCTGATATTTCTGGGACTGTCCTGGCAGAAGTGAATACAGAACAACACATATACCTCAAGAAAGCATGCAAGCAAACAAAACTACTTTCTCTGCAATTTGAACAGCATTAGTTGTCAGAAACAGTGAGCTCCCATCTGTGAGAAATGCATGGTTGGCAAAGAGGGGAAATATTTGCTCTGACACAGTAGGTTCTGCTGTATGTGATTACATATACTGGTATTCTCCAGCTCCATTTGCCCTTTTCACAATGCTAACTCCTCTTTAGCAGCCAAGACATTAGCAATGTTTAAAGAAATATTTTTTTAACACTAACAACTTTTCCCTTGCAGACCATCTAAGAACAACACTTTCTACATATATTTGTATTGATGGGGGGTCTCAAACCCTCTGCAAAATTATCACTTCATCAAGACTTCTGGCAATCAGAAATTGTTTGATCTCTGTCTTTTAGATGGCTAGAAGTAGGGATTCCTGCATAGGAAAGAAATGTGAATGAGTCTGGAATCAAATATGTGTGTCTTGACTTCCACAGTCATGCTGGAACCCCAGCCACAGTGTGGGCTTAATCATAATGCCAGCCACAGGGGACCATCAGGCTCCCTTAACTTCCTAATCAAGACACCAAGCAGTGGAGCCTGAGGACTCCGAGGAAGAGAAACTGAATTGGCTTAGAGCTGAAATATAATGAGCAGGAGATATAGCCTCTGTAATTCTTTTAGCTGAAAACCTCACTGTCTTAGTGAATCAGATTGGAGTATTAGGTTCTATTAAAACTAATTGTCTACAAGATTCTTAGGGTAACATAATATTATTTTAACATTTTTGGCTCTAAGACTGTCCTTATACCTTTAAATATAAAGATTATTTCTTGGAAAAGTGATTAGAATATTAAAACTCTATAAAAGTAGGCATTAGCTGATGATCCTGTCATTATGTTGAGTACCCATGGATTCACCTCAGCACACCTAGTGATTTCACAAAGGCTATTATCTCATGGCTATATCCCCTTCTTCTGAGCTTATTACTTTAAATAAAAAATGTTAATGGTTTCTGAGAAACTCATGATGAGAAATGGAAGATTTCTTACACAAAGAAGCATGATTTCCAAATTTCAAAACTTGCATTAAACTTTCCAGCAAATGCCTGAAATTCTCAGTTGGCCAAGAATATTGTGATGTGAATTCAGCCTTCTTTTATACTGAGGTTTCATTCGGATATACTTCATTATTATTTATTTAATTACACAGCACCGCATGTTCAATGCCAGGTTGGACATAGCTTGGGTGGCATGGTTTAGTGGGAGGTGTCTCTGCCCATGGTGGGGGGATTGGGACTAGATGAACTTAAGGTCCTTTCCAACCCTAATTATTCTATGATTCTATGTTATGCAGAGCAATTAATTAAGAATTCCCATTATGCTTTCGCATACAGGGAGAAAAGGATAAAATTATAAATTCTGAATCACAAACAGGGTCAGACTGGGTGATCTAAAAGCTCCTTCTGGCCTTAAAATGTGAGGTCACACATTCATCTCAGTATACTGGGTACACGGGTATAGGAAATGCTGGACATTTTAAAACCTGAAAAGCAGGCAGAATAACCTGTCAATATTTGTCTGCATCGCACATATGACCCTGTGCTAGGGTATTGAAGAGAGCTACATGCTTTTGAGTGATTCAGAAGGCAAAAGCAAAGCAAGAGGCAGTAACAGGAAACAGTACATGTTTGGATGGAGTTAAAGCCTTTGCAAAAAGACCTCAGGATGTGTAGACTGTTAGCACTCATAGCAAAGGCTTTGGGTACCAGAGCAAAAGGGTTTCCAGCAGTAATCTGCCTCTTTTCAAATAGAGATACTCCAAGATCCTCCTCTCTTGCTCTTCAATCACTTAGGTTGATGGAAGTTGGGATTCCTTACTCTCTGATTCTTTTGACTTTCTTGTATCAATTTCTCTCCATTTGCCTTGCCAACATCAACCTAGATATGTGAGAAATATGGATTATGCTGACTAATCTTTTGGCAAATATTCTCAAATAGAGAATCAATAAATTAATGAAATGGAGGGGGAAAAATGAGAGGAAACTTGTCTTAAGCAAACATCTATCTCACCAGCATTTGATAAAACGCCAAGATTTTTAGCACAGTAAGTGAATTCTGCTCTTGAGAATGATCTCTCCTCCTGCATGTGCGGGTAGAACAACACTGCTCTTCATCTGACACAGATCTATTTACTCTCAGGATACCATCACAGTACCATAACCTGCAGTTTATGGACATTCAAGACATGACTACAACGATGCAACAAGTGCAGCATCCAGTTCCCCACTATAGTTTCTTCCTATGTACCCTTTTTTCTTTCCCCAGCCTTATTTCTCCTCTTTGCATCCAGAGATCTTCTTGTGGCATCATCTGTTTAGCTATGCAGTTTGGTACTCCAGCAGGTCTCTCAACACAGCCTACTCACAGAGTAGGAATTGGAACGTAGTTTTCCAGTGTTTATGATAAGCTGATTTCATGATAAGTCAGAACAACTGTCTGGAATAAGGGCAGGTACTTTCACCAGAAATGACAGGCACCACAGTGCCAGCACAACACGAAAGAAATGGATTTGGAATACTGTTATTTACATTTCTCTAATTTTTTTCTACATTGTTGATTTCTACAGGTACAATTGAGTAGCCAGTCAGTACAAGGACTAGAGGGTTAGAATGTGATCAGATATTTGAATTCTTCCTCATTTCTGAAAAAAAAGTAGCTGGACAGCAGCACATGCCAGACTCAGTTTGGATTCTTTAGTAAAGGTTTTTTTTTGACATACAGCTTGTGATCATTGCCCACTATATGCACATTAAAGGCATATCAGCATGGTATAAAACTGTACCCTAAAGCAATACTCTAGGCATCTATTACAGAGCTCCAGTGTTAAGTTTTACAGTTAAAATCTAGATTCAGGTAGAAGTTAGACTGTAGAGCAATAGGCTTGAAAACCCCACAGCATGTGCTGCAGTATTTTTGAGTGCCAACCTAGGAAGCTGGAGAGAGATAGAATGGGAAGAAAGTGTTAGAGACACTCGATAAATTCATACAGTTTTTGGGAAGGTACGACATGCACTGATTTTCTGTTCCTGGAAGTTATAACCAAGGGCATAGCTGAGACACTAGCAAAGACAAAGTGGCAGATGTTGATTAAACACTGAGCAGGCACAAGGAGAGTGCAAAAAGACCTTTTCACACAAGGGCTCGTTGCTTGCATGCCATGCGAAGTGTTAACTGGATCCAGAAACATAATAAATAAATCACAGCTGGGCTAGACATAAGAGCATTTTTTGTGCACCCTCTCCCCTTAACCCAGGACAGAATTACTTTTGTCATACTTGTCTGAATGTGGGGTGTCAAGCCTGAGTCCCGTTCAAACTTCTTTGTGTTCATGTTCTGATAGAGAGACAACAGAAGGCTCTGAAAGTTTTGCTGGTGCAGACTTTTCAATTTCTGTCTATATCAGAATTTTTTTTAAAAACAGAATCAATGAAGTCTGCACCACTGAGTTGCTAAGAATATATGCAAATACGCTGTCCTTAAACAGTAAGCATTGCCAGAAGAATTTATCACACATGAGGGTAGGATGAGAAAGTTGGGGCTGTTCAGCCTGGAGAAGAGAAGGCTGCGTGAGGACCTCATAGCAGCCTTCCAATATCTGAAGGAGGCCTATAGGGATGCTGAGGAGGGACTCTTCATTAGGAACTGTAGTGACAGAACAAAGGGTAACGGGTTCAAACTTAAACAGGGGAAGTTTGAATTGGATATGAGGAAGAAATTCTTTACTGTGAGGGTGTTAAGGCACTGGAATGGGCTGCCCAAAGAAGTTGTGAATGCTCCATCCCTGGCAGTGTTCAAGGTCGGGTTGGACAGATCCTTGGGTGGCATGGTTTAGTGGGAGGCATCCCTGACCATGTCGGGGGGGGGGGGGGTGTTGTAACTAGATGATCTCAAGGTCTTTTCCAACCCTAACTATTCTATGATTCTATGATTCTATGATTTATGTAAGCCTATAGGTTTCCCCTCTGAAGGAGATGGTGTTGTAGGGCTAGAAAAGGGCAGGGAGGGCTGATTACCAATAATAAACTTTGTCATGACTGAACTAGTATTTCAAATACATCCAGACTTCCTTGTAGATGGTCAGCTTTGCATTAACATCCATTAACATACATTTTTGTGTACAGATGACATCAATAGCTGAAACTCCTGCTGTATCCAGATTCAGAAAGTGTGTGGCAAATCTGTAGGCACTGCCGTTAACTGCTGAAAACATTCTCTGCTTGGGTGAGGCAAAGGAGGACACTACAGTCAGAAATGTAGACCAGTTCTATAAATCCAAACTCTCCACTTAAGCTCCTGCTGGGACTTCACAGAGTAGTTGCTTTCTTTCAAGCTAGATCTATTTGAATAACCTTATTATGGAAAATGGGGTTTATATCTCAATGCCCATTACATTTTTTTTTTATTTGTTTCAATGAAAACATTTCATTAAAGCCCATACTGAATATCTAAGTGCGAATTTTGAGAGTGAATAAAAGTCATTTGTTGAATCAGCCTGGAGGTAAGAAAGCATGTAGAACTGCAGAGCCATAAAATGCTCAGTGCACACCGAGTTTCATAGCAAAATGCTACAAGACACAGCTAAAGTTCACTTCTAAAATAAATAAACAAAGGAAGGGCTCAAGTTGTTCCCTTTAAGGACAACAAAATTTCAGGGCCAGCCTTTATTCCTTTCTTGCGAAAAATACTTCCTCCTAGATGGAGGGGACATGAAGAAAACTGCTACATCCCCTCGTAACTATAAGGCACCCTCTTCACTCTGCCAGTTGTGCTCATAAGGCTGAAAGGAGTGGGCTTTTTAACTCCTGAACCTGGTTTGTCCTTGATGGGAAGCAGGGAGTCCATCAGGATCTGTTTCCCCAAAAAGATGGGATGGAGCCACTGGGCTTCTGTTGTTGATACCACAGAACCTCAAGGTATAAGCTCCCTCTGCCACAAAATTAATTAGATTATTAAAATCATTCTGAAGCTTAAGCTTAAACCATAAGTCTGTTCTTGCCTCTTTTTAAACTACTTAAAGCCAAAATGCAGATGTAAGAATTTCCAATGTACTTAAAGACCAGGGATTTTAATTTGGTGTCCTTATTCATGTACACGGCTGTTGTATTCCAGCAGCTAAAGAGAGGGGAACAGATTCTGCCTCTGGCTATGCCCCTGTAAGTCCAGAGAAACTCCACTGGTTTCAGTGGCCTTTACTCTTGAACTAAGCTGGTTTATCTGACAGCAGAGTGTGGCTGTGACTCTGTAGATACATATACTGTTTATATGTTGAGTATATTGCTGATTAAATATGTGCACAAATGCCATCAGTCAAAGAAATCACATTTGCTCTGCTGCCAGGTTGTAAACAAAAATCATAAAAAGAAAATACATTCTTCTGATATACTGAATGATAATATTTCAATAGAAAACACTGTCCACATTATTTTAATGTGATTAGTGCCTCTGAAAGGCACTGAATTAACAGATTGGAAATGGGTGTCCTCTGTTTAATGATTTAAAACCAACAAAACTCAGCATCTGGTATCCTCTACCCTGTTCTACCACACTTTTCTAGAGTCTGATATGGAGGATTTCCTCTGACAAACAGGAGTTTCCCTTTACCCTTGCTGTTTATGCTGAGGAGCATACCAACAAGAAATCAGCTACAGTTGAAACAGCTTTCTTGAGACAAGAATGTTGGCCCATCACTTTTTTTATGATCTGGCCTGCTATAGAAGCATTCAGGTGCTCTCAAGCTATTTCAGGTCTCAGCTTGGATCAAGAATTGGAAGTCTTTTCAAGTACTGTTGAAAAAAGGCCCATTGCTTAAATACCCAGTTACCACCTGTGCATTGAAAGTCTACTTCTTACTGAAAGGAGTAACTCTTTTGGATGTCCATATGCTTTTGGGCCGTCCAAATAGGAAACCAGTGTTTAAAACATTTTAGAAGTGACTTAATCATACAGAATTTATATCTAGATGTAGTTAGGTAGTTCCTATCTGCTCTGCCAAAGTCTTATTACTAGATTCCTAGTCTCCTATGCATCTTTGGCATCTTGCAACATCCTGGTTTTAGAAATGTTGCTGTAAATTTAAATGAAAATATTCATAATAAAAAGCGAGATGAATATAAAACGTATTTTCAGCTCTGAGCATCCCAGTAACCCATATTTTTCTGAGAACAGTTTAGTACATTGCATTTAGCCATACATTAATAATGACAACTACCTAGCATTTGGATGTAGCACTGGTTTAATGTGTGCTTCTTGGTTATTCACAGATGTCTTGATTTCCCATCTTTTTGAGTACTCATACAAGGTGCTTGGTATTCATACTCAGCTGAATCTTTACATTTTTGAAAATCTGGTCCTGGTGTGGTTGGGAGCAATGGTCAGCATGGTCCTATGCAAAATTTTGGTGAAAAAAAGAAGCAAATAGTTCAGATATTTTTTCTTACCTTTCTTTTATTTTTTGTGCATTGATTGATGCCTTGATTTTATTAATTAATTTTTCTGTTCCTAGTAATGTGTAATGTTTATGAATAATTGCACTAACCCAGTAAAACTCTCTGGGGAATAAGCTATTCCCATGCCATTTTTAAAGATGATAAAATCCAGACACACACTAAGTTTAATACTCTTACTGGCAATGAATGAACATCAGTACAGCTCTGCAGTGCTCACACATCTTAGCCAAAATGTTTTGCATAGGGTCAAAATACGTTACTATTGACTGCACTAATAATAATACAAAGTATAAATTTTATTAGTAAACAAGCAAACAAACAACAACAACCCCCCAAAAAAAAAAATCGACAAGAAAAGAAAAAAAAAAACATAACAACAAAAAACAAACAAGAAGGAAAGGAAAGGAATGGAAAGGAAAGAAAAACTGCTTGAGATTCACTTCCCTACCTGTGCATTCTCTGGACTGCTGGCGCACAAAGGTTAATGAAAAGTGGAAACAAAGTAGCAAATGATGTCAGTAGTTAGCACATTATCAATTTCTCTCATCTATTCATCTAAGGTGTAGAGCAGGTAACTTTAACTATCATTTTCATTGCAAAATAAAAGCCCCAAAACCAAGAGTTCAAGGCATTGTCAAGAAGCTGTTCAGCTTTAGCTCTTAATTAAAGTAAACATAGTTAAAAGCATTTCCATTAAAAGAGAAAGCTTTAACCTCTTGTACCATTCTGAGCACATTCAAATGAGGACAGAATGCATGCTACCTCATGGAGCAAGCATGCAGTATAAAATTTTGCCTGTATAAAGGCTGCCAATAAAAAATATTGTGATTTTTCATTGCACTGTGCTCATTCATCTTTGGAAAAATTCAAGGATGAGATCTTCTATACAAGTTCAGATATATACCCCTGAGAAGCAAAGAATGATTTTTCAGTGCAACTCCAAATGTCAATGTCCCCACAGGAATGCAGATCTAACAGAGGAACCTACCACCTATATAGCTGTCATATTCACCTCAGTGAGTGAACATCATGAATCAGTGTGGCTTGATACTGTGATTTTCTTCTTTGAGGCTGTGCTGTATAATCAACAGCATCAGCAGTTCTTCCTTAGGCTTCTCTCCAACTGGATTTGACATGGGAAGAATCTCTTTGACTTTTTAAGACTTTTTTTTTTTTAATATATATGTCACAAAACAAGCTAACACACCACATGCTTGAATATTTTTCTGATTTGTTTTTAAAGAATTTATATTTTAAGTTATAACAGGGATTCAGTAATGGAGTAGGAAAAAAAGAATAGGGAGGACTCCATTGCCACAGAGCAATAAGCAGAAGAGTGGACAGCAGTATGCTCTCGCTACACAGCTCTAATATGCCATTTCCAAAGTATTTGGCTTGTTTCTGGCAAACGTCTTGCTAGACAGGTATTGGTGATTTTGAAGGACTATTGCTTCAAAAAAGCAATATTACTAGATAGGAAACCACTGAAAATAATTTATGAGATGAAAAATTAGAAGAGTTAAATTTTCAAGGCCTGGCTCAAGACTATAGACTTTCTGAAAGTCCTATAGACTTTCTGAAAGGAGACTACTCCGGAGAATGATACTTAAGACTTTAATAAAAAAAAATACAATATTGAGAGGCAGAATCAAGGAAAATAAAAATCCACAACAACAAAACAAACCAACAAAACCACAATAAAATAAATTCCAGGGAAAACAAGCAAACAAAAACCTCAGCAAAAACACAAAGAAAACAAAATAATTCCACCTTACCTGAGATAAAGGGGAGAGAGCTCCTGTGTCCCTACAGAACTCTCTTAAAGTTATATGACTGGCATACAGATAAGGACAAAAGTGCAAATGAATCTGGATACTACTTATATTCACTTCATTTGTCTTGCTTTCAGCAGGAAAGCAATACAATTATCCACCAAATGCTAATAGGGAGAAGAGCGCTAAACACAAGAAGGGTGAATACCTGAAGATGTCTCTACTCTCCACTGGTGCTAGGCAAGTCAGAGACGGATTTGCCAGGATAATTCCGGGAAACTAACTTTTCCAAACAGGAATGCACCTCCTAACCCCAGAGGCAGTAGGGAAGCCTTATGCTTTTGAACCAGCATTGCAGTTGCTTTCCAGTTCTTTGACCACTTGCTCCTGATAGAATGAGCTGGCATATCTATGAGGTTGAACAGGCAAGAAGTAATCAGGAAAGGCATATAGAGAATGATTGAGGGGATGTAGTAATGCTAAGAGACTGCTATAGATCTTCCGTAGGCCTTAGGATGCTCTATAACTTCAGCTTTTGTGTTAGGCCAAAAAGAAATGTCAAAGAAAGACGAATTAAAGGAAATGGTCATAGACAAGAACACTGGAGAAAGAATTAACTTTTCACCTCCACAGCTAGAACTGACCACAGACCAAGAGCAGACTGGTTTAGGTAACCACAGGATATAAAACTCAGGTGAAAGGTTAGATCTAGTCTGCCCAAAGACAGGATGACATATTAAGTGCATCCACTTGTCATAATTAGATAGCAATAAGAAGGTTTTACTTCAGATTGACGCTCTCCTTCCTTCAAACCTGTGCTTATATTGAGGTTCCCACATGTAGAAGTGAGGAGATTCCTTTAAATGAAACAAATGAAGCAGGAGCAAAATTTAGCTCTAGTATACTTCTGTCAAATAATCTTTCCCAGCAGCTCAAGAAATGCAGCTAATTTTATAAATGTACTAGTATTTATTTTAGTGCATTTACATTTATTATATTCTATGTATACTTGTTAATAAAATGTTTGCATTAGACACTTAGAAATTAATTCACTGTGTTCCCTGATTAATAATTTCAGTGTTTTGAAATCAATTATTTGAAATATTTCTGCTTTTACTTTAGCAGACCTTTGAACTCTTTTGATTCCTAGGTAGTGCTGGGTCATTAACAACTCTCTCAAAACATCTATGTCATTCCCGGGAAATGGTTGTCTAACCCATTCTAGAGCTCTTTCTGCTGTTCAGTGAACTTCTCCACCCCAGTTGTATCATAGTTTATGTTGCACCTATTCACACTCACACACATTAAATTCTTCTCAATTAAGGCATTTTGTGACCACAGTTCACTGAGGTCAATAGAATCACTTGAACTTACTTTAATATAATCAGGCACTCAGAGATGAAATTCTTACTTATTTTACGCATTTTCACTGAAATAACATTCCATTTGAAAAAAAAATCTTTTCTAAGTAAAAGTTTATTTAAAATGGATTATATTTTTCCCCAGTAGTTAGAATCTGCTCACAATAAAATGCAGAATATGTCTGAAGCTGTAATAACAGTTCTACTACAAACCAAGAAAATTAACTTCCTTTAAAAAACAAAGAGGGAGCAGGAAAAATTATAGGTTTTTCAGATACATTAAAACCTTCATGTAAGCAAAAACCATAACTGAATGTATTTTAACAAATTGCTCAATGAATGACTTTTGTCTCTGTGAATTGTTTGGGATTAGGCTGTGATTTTCCCAAATGCATTTGCTCTTACAGCTTTACTGACAATATGTTATGAAGATGTCTTGATCTGCAGTTCATTTTTGAGCTCTGTTTGCTGGAAATATAATTACATACTACATTTCATGTCTGATTGGGGGAGTGGTGTAACTGCTAGACACAGGTTTCCAATGTCAGTGCTACGACTGGGATTTTAAATTCAGCTGGTGGCAAGTAACTGTGTGATCCAAATCACATTGAAAAGGCTTTGACTACAGCAGCACTGGCTTGTAATCACATGGATCAGTAGCAACTCAGAACTTGCAACCTGGTTCATAAACATGTTCTGCGAGATGAAAGTACTGAAAGAACAAGCACAAGCTCTGCAATCCCTAGTTATTGACTTATGTTCTGGATTAATTACCAGATTTTATTTTTACAACTTTTTTTTTTTTTTTTTAATAAAGAGGATTAGAGTCACAATCTAGACTCTGCATCCAGGGAAATGGATTTTTAGATCCATGTTAATAATCACCATTATTTTACTTATTAGTAATTAAACATTACATTAATAATGCTATTATCATGGGGTCAGAATCCAAGTTGTGAAGCTGAGAATTCAAAGATATTTATCTTTTATTATTATTTATGTTCCATGCTATTTTAATAAGTTTTTCCCTTCACCTTCCTTTACGTAATTGCTATATATTTACAACATTAATTCAAAATTAATGGGCGTTTATTTATGGGAATTAATTTTGTTTCTATAATAAAGCTGCTAATGAAACATATTGGTAGGCTGGTACTGTGGAACCAATTATTTCCTTCTGTATCTATAAGTAACATTACAGACCAGCTTGAATTTATTTTCTTGAACATAATTGTTACTAGATTTTGTGCAAGTTTCCTCAAAACTACATCTGCACATTAGCAGCTTTCAGTCTACGTAGTTCACCAAAAAACCTTAAAGAAACCATTAGGATTCCCTTTGGATTTCTGAGAAGTAGGTTTTGGATGTTTAACAGTTCACACTGATGACTGTATATTGAAAATATTCATAGAACTTTCCCCCAAAATACACAAACACAAAACTTTTCAGGGATGGAAGATATAGAGAAAAGAAGTATATATTGTTTTAAATTAGTTTGATAAATCAAGTTTAGCTGACTAGTATGAGCAATCTCCACTTGTTTCCCTATCAACTTGCCTCTCAAATAATATTGTGGCACTGAACAGTGAAAGTAATTTTTAAGAAGTCTGATGTGATCAAAAGACATCAGGACAGAAAGATAAAATGGCCAAGTACTGTTCATAGGTGAATGCATTATGGTGGTCTATTCAGATCATTATCATCACTTGATTCATAACATTTCACTCTAATTCTTAAACTAGAGGAAACTACTCTTCCTTGCTCTCTAAGCAAGCAGCACAATGTTCAATCACCTCTAGCTCAACTGAAGTGTTTACTTTTGGAAGTTGTCTATCTGGTAGAGTTTCTCTGCATGGAGTTTTCTTTGATAGACACCATACAGATTTCAGTGGTAGACCTTCTTGAGTCATGTGGACCTGAGCTCCATCTAGTCCATGGTATCCTCAGAGCTTCAGAGAGTTCTAACTGACCTATGATGCTGTCAGAAGTGCAGTTTTCAGGTTTCTGCATTAGGGTATATAATCTCCCTATCTAGGGATGACATCCAACTTACGCCTCAACCAATAGTAATCAAATCAGAAAATATCCTTAGACAGCTAAGACATGCGGAAAAAGTCTGGAGTGAATAGTGAGTGAAGTAGAATGTATTCCTAGTAATAGTCTTATGCCTGGCCATGTGAATTTTAACAATCTCTATTTTAGCAAACATAAATACCATTGTTCATAAAATTATCATCTTGGTCATAAAATTACCTTCCCCTTTTTAAAATTCAGCTGAAGTATTTGACTCAGTGACCCTTCATGACAGAAATCCCACAAGTTGATTACATGCTGTGTGAAGTATTATTCCCTCTCTTTTGTTTTACATTTACCTGTCATTAACTTCAAGTGACCCTCCTGTTATTCTCGTATTCTGAGATGCAGTAAAAAAGATGGACCAGCTAGTTTTTGACTCAACCCTTCTTAATCTTAAGAGCTTTAATTAAGTCTCTTCTAGTGTTTCTTTTTCACCACTAAATCACTCCAGCTCTTTCAACCTTCATATGCAAATCTTGCTATATTCCTAACTCCATTCTCTGGACTTCCATAATTTTAAAATTCTTCTACTATTCACATCCCAAACTGAATTCTGCATTTTATATCAAGCCCATCTTGTCCACTACTCCAGAAGCAAATATTTTTTATTTGTAACATGGGATATAAATATTCAGTTTTAATCACTTGATGTATAATCTAAGACTGATTTAACATTCCTTGACACTGATGACCTCTTGTATGATAGGGTTGTTTGCCAAATCAGGCATGGACATACTGACTAAATGAATATACAAGGGACCAGATTTAGCTGGCCTTCAAATTCTCAGGATCTGTATGGTCATTTCTTCTAGAAAGCTGAGCAGGAGCTTGCTTGCTCTGCTGGGGGTATGGTGTCATGTACTGTGTCAGAGAATTGTTCACTTACTTTTCCCCACAGTCTATGATTCTATGATTTGCTACATGGGTGCAGTTGTACCTAATTTTGTTTTCCTTAATCTTCCAGAAATGCTGGGATGGTTATCTCTGAGCTCATTATGAACATTATATTTCAGATTTAGAAACTATACTTTTGATTAGAGGCATCATGGATTTTAAGACCAAGACCAGGTTTTCAAAAGCATTAAAACACCTCAGAAAGTATATAGGCAAGTAGTAAGAGTCAGTTTCGAATTCAAAAAGCCCACACAAATGCACAGCTATTATTCACAATTTCTGTTCATATGTAACTTCATGATAACACAGTTCTGTGGCAGTAATATTTTTTAAAGTGCGTAATAAATGTTGAAAATATGCCAGTGATGCCTACCACAGGATTTAAAAGTAATTGTTTATGTTATTCTACTTGCTTGGGGATTTTGTGCTTCAAGGTTTTCTCTATGTCTACAGTAAGTGCTTCAGAGCTTACAGAGCAACACAGCTGCAATCCTCCTTGCAGAGAACTGATGTGCTTAACTGCATGCCTGTAGCATGTGAAAAACTCTTACCCATCAGGCAGCGCATTGCTACCCCGGTAGTGAAAGACCTCCAATCCCTTGTCATTCAAACTAAGTCAGTGTAGCCCAGATATTCGTCCACTATAGGAAAAAACCTTTTGCATCCTGGCAGTTAAAACTAGGAGCACTTTCTGTGCATCAACAGTATATTGTAGGAAACAGTGGGACATTTTCTCTCTTGCTCTTCAAACACACAAATGTAAACTGTCTGAACCACAACAGTAGTCTTTGTGCATACGAAATGAGCAGGGCAAAGAAAGCTCCTATGAAATAGCTGTGGTTAGCGGCTTGTGGGGGGAGTGGGGCAAGAAACTTGCTTTTAATCAGTGATGTGATAATCAATGACATATGAAATCATATTTTTGCTTGACTCCATTCTTTCCCTGTAGGCCTCAGTTGCTCCCCCATTTTTTCTCCCTGTCACCCATCCCCCCTGCCCCAGCAGACCAACTGGAAATGTTTCTATTGTTTTTTTGATACATATATATTTGAAAACCAGACATAAGTCTTCAAAGGAGCCTGCAGTTTAACTGGGGAAGAATTGCTTAGGAGCTGCAGTTTCTTGAGGAGGCTGTGATAAAATCCACATGCTCTTGTGTTTTCCCATGCCAGTCTGACTCAAACTGTGGCCCCATGATGCTGCTGGCCAACAGCAGCAAAAAGCTGACTCGGAGAATCACGTCTTATACCTTGTATTTGTATTTTCATGAACTGCAATGCAAGCATTCTAAATGAAAATCAGTGTGTTCTTATGATCCTATGCTCCTTTTTCATCTGTTAACTTTGGATCCATAAAGCCAAGGCTGAACTGGATATCCTTTTAGTGGGATTTGTGTTTACTTCTAGGAACAGCTTTTATAGCTCATATTTTGGCTATTACTTGTGGCACAGATAATGCAAGGTATTTGCTCACAAGGCTAGCTTAAAGACTTGCATTTAGGCAGAAAGTCCTGAGGATCTGTGATTTTGTTGATCTTTTTTGGAAGTGAGCAATGAAATACACAGTTATGCCTCTTTTCCTCCTTCACACTTGAGTATCTGGGTTTAGAATCTCCTTGTACTCACCCACAGGATTTTGGAGAAACTTCTTTGTAACTGAGATATATTGTCTGAGAAGTTACAGAGAATCTTAAAGTTTTATTTTGAAGTCCAGATTTTCATAATCAAAGAAAAACAATTCCCTCATTTTCTGTATTTTTGTGAAATACCATTTTTTTTCCAAAATATCTTAATATTATTGCCACCTTTCTACAGTTAGGCAGCTTGAGACACATTAAATAAGTCACGGATTGTCTAAGGTAATGAGCTATAAAGAAACTTAGGAAGATAATAGAAATAGAAGACTTATATTATTTGAGTATCAGCTGAGCTATCATCTTGAATTTGTAATGATGCTTTAGGCAGGGTGACTCAGAGAATAGACCATACAGCATGACCTTTGGGGTTCAAGTTTAATCTGAGTTCTTCACACCAGTTTGCTAAATCATAGAATCATAGAATAGTTAGGGTTGGAAAGGACCTGAATATCATCTAATTCAAAACCCCCTGACATGGGCAGGGACACCTCCCACTAAACCACGCCACCCAAGGCTATGTCCAACCTGGCCTTGAACACTGCCAGGGATGGAGCATTTGCAACTTCCCTGGGCAACCCATTCCAGTGCCTCACCACCTTAACAGTAAAGAATTTCTTCATCATGTCCAATCTAAACTTCTCCCATTTAAGTTTAAACTCACTACCCCTTCTCCTATCACTATCATCCCTAATGAAGAGTCCCTCCTCAGCATCCCTATAGGCCTCCTTCAGATACTGGAAGGTTGCTATGAGGTCTCCACACAGCCTTTTCTTCTCCAGGCTGAAAAGCCCCAACTTTCTCATCCTATCTTCATACACGAGGTGCTCCAGTCCCCTGATCATCCTCGTGGTCCTCCTCTGGACTTGTTTCAACAGTTCCATGTCTTTTTATGTTGAGGGCACCTGAACTGCACACAGTCCTCCAAGTGAGGTCTCACAAGAGCAGAGTAGACAGGCAGTATCACCTCCCTCGACCTGCTGGTTATGCTCCTTTTAATACAGCCCAGGATAAGGTTGATTTTCTGGGCTGCGAGCGCACACACTGCCGGCTCATGTTCATTTTTTCATCGACCAACACCCCCAAGTCCTTCTCCCCAGGGCTGCTCTCAGTCTCTTCTCTGCCCAACCTGTAGCTGTGCCTGGGATTGCTCCAACCCAGGTGTAGGACCTTGCACTTGGCATGGTTAAACTTCATCAAGTTAGCATCAGCCCACCTCACAAGTGTGTCAAGGTCCCTCTGGATGGCATTCCCTCCCTTCAACATATCAACTAAACCACGCAGCTTGGTGTCATGACTTATTCCATGTTCTTTTATCTCTAATCCCATTTCTTGATCTGTGTAGTAAGGGAATAATGTCCAAAACTTTCATTGTGTTGATCCTAATGCATATTCTACATATTACTCATTAACTTTTTACAGGCACTGCCCAAAGACTTGGTGAGATGGACTCTCCAAGGAAATCATCCTGCAAGCTATGCTGACAATGTTTAAAATCCAAGGGGATATGGAAGGGTTTTTCTTTATGTTGGAAGAATTTTTCCTCTCTTTTTACAAGGAAGAGAAAGAAGATGAAGCAGAATGTCTCCTCTTTCCTGGTGTACATTATCAAAATGTATAGAATGAAATGAAGTCTGAGATGGCACTGTAAAACTCCTTCCAGTGCTATGATCTATAGTCTATATATCGTTCCTTCCATATCTGTGGTCTGCTCAGATCTTAATTTATGATAATAAGTCATTAATATAGTTTACAGACAGTCCAAAGAGCTCCTACATACTGCAGCAGCAGAGAATATTATCTGAACTATGCTGGAAGCCTACTATTCGCAGATTTTCTAGCTCTTGTTCGTTATCAATGTCATCTATATTTCCATGCAGCTTATTCCATATTTAACCAGCATTCAGTAGTTTACTAGCTGCAGTTAGGTTTCCTTTGATTGGAACTCAAGTCTATGTGTAGGTAAACTGAGATGTTTAATTCAATAATATACTGCAAAATTGCATGTAGACCACAGAAGGTTATACAATATTGAAATTTATTCCAATGTTGTTAACATGCTTAAACTAAAACCCTAACACACACTTGCATAGACTCCTCATGTGTTCACAAAATATGTCAACAGCTTCTGCAAGTCATCAAGCTTTAAGTAATTCAGGGTCTGGATAGTTTTCTTACCACCACTCCCTAGAAATTTTGGGCTGTCTAAGCCAGAGGTGTTAAAGAGCAGAAACCAGATGAAAAATAGTCAATAGTCAGTATTTATGAAAGTAGACAATTACAGAAACATAGAAGGTAAACACTTTGAGAAAAGAGACGAGCTTTGTTCTGGCCAGATAACATGAGAATGACTAACACTTTAACAAATAACAGTTTGTATTTTAATGGTCATATAATCAACTTCTCTTACCTGTAATTCAAGCTAACGGTTTTCTATGAAAACCAAAATGGACAGAAATAGGTACAACTAGAGACTATCTTTGTCTTCACATTGTTTTTGTGCCCTTCATAATAAGAAATTATGAAGTTTTATTTACTGTTGACCACATAATGGGATATTTAGAGAAGTAATATGTTGTTCTAGTGTCTTGCTTCCATAAAGCCAGTAGAAACTGATCTCATTTATTTTTACAGCTAAAACTAGAGGTCTGGGATTTGGAAGTAACTTGCTGACCTCATTCAGCTTTTCTTTGCTTCTTTCTTTTGTTTCAACTTAAACCTTCCAAGGTATGTGCAATAGTCTCCAGTTGCAATGTTCATGTGTTTACATGTGTGTTTATGCATCTATATAGCACAAATATACTTTTAATCTTTACTAACAAAAAATGTATGTGATAGCAGCAAGCCAATCTATTGTACATCATTACTGCAAATAATCTCCACTAGAGCGAAAGTGGTTCATAAGTCATGAAAGGCAGAACCTCAAGTGTGTCATAAAGGTAATTTGCCTTTATTTATTATCACTCTGCCCAACAGGCTTCTGATATATTGAATCCTTTAGGGTTTTTATTAAATAACCTCTAGTAAGGAACTTAAAGTCTTTAGAATTCTTCTCAGGACATATCATGTCAAGGGTTAAATTGAATTTCAGTATGATACGGATAGCATGGAGCTTGCATGGAAGTTTTTTGTGCCCAGGCAATAGGTCTGATTTTATGGCTTGGTAGCAGGGATGTAACTGTTGTGTCTGGAGTTTACACTAGTTTAAGTAAAGGTGGCTTTTTTGGAAAGCAACACGATCATATTGAAGAAGCATGGACACAAGTGTGGAATTATATTTTTTACTACTTTTTTTCAACAAGCACCCTTTTGCCTGTTCAGCTCTGTGCAGTACATAAAAAATAATTCACAACAGCAAATGTGACTGACACTTCGAATAATAAAATATCGGTTACACCTTTAGACAAATGAACCTTGCTGTACACAAGCACTTGGCATGAGATTGTTAGTAACACAAGGTGTAAATATAAAGATTGGGCAAGACGTCATACAGACAGGACACTGGTGGAATTATCACCTGAATTAAAATAGAATACATGCTTTCAGATTTCTTATATATACCAAATATTCCCACACACGTAAATAAACTATGACAGATATTTAAAGAAAAAATAACAAAACACACACACAAAGAAAACCCACCAAACAAAGCAAAACAGAAAAAACCTTCCACAAATATTAACTGCCTTTTATGCTGATCACCTCACGTGATGCCCAGATGAGATGCAAACTTATTAATAGCTATCTTTAAACAGGTATGCAAAAAGCTTGATGAAGCATTTTGGGGAGAAGGTGGAAATAAGTAATAAAAAAATGTTATAACACTGCTCTTTAAAATAACAGTGAAATTTATAGTAAACAACTAGATATTAATACCTATGGCAAGTATGTGTCTGCAGAAACTATTGTATTATGACAGTGGCATACATAAATTAAGTGGGTTACTGCTGGTCCAGCAGTAATAGCTGCTCCTTAGATGGTGTTATCATAAAGTCATTTTGACAATTTTCTTTATAAAAGAAATTTTCTTTTTGAAAAAAATTTTGTGGTTTAAGCCCCTCACACAGTTCGCTCACTCACTCCCCTCTCTTTCTTCCCCCCCACTCCCACAGGAATGGGAAGGAGAACTGAAAGAGTGCAACTCCCACAGGTTGAGATAAAAACAGTCCAGTAACTAAGGTATAACACAAACCATTGCTGCTACCACCAATAATAATAATGACAAGAGAAATACAAGGGAAGAGAATACAGTCGCTCACCATCCAATACCAACCCTGACCCAGCAGTGAACCCCACCCTTCTGGGTCTCTGCCCTCCATTTTTACATCCTGGGCATGACGTGTTGTGGTATGGAATACTTCTTTGGCTAGTTTGGGTCAGGTGTCCTGTCTCTGCTTCTTCCCAGCTTCCCCTCCTCCCTGGCAGAGCATGAGACTCAGAAAGTC